>JAVIAB010000047.1:99342942-99572365 GCA_032433765.1 Megaustenia siamemsis | reverse complement strand
TGGTAAGATGAGAGATACAGTAGACAATGAGACGTGGTAAGATGAGAGATACAGTAGACAATGAGACGTGGTAAGATGAGAGATACAGTAGACATGAGACGTGGTGAGATGAGAGATACAGTAGACAATGAGACGTGGTAAGATGAGAGATACAGTAGACAATGAGACGTGGTGAGATGAGAGATACAGTAGACAATGAGACGTGGTAAGATGAGAGATACAGTAGACAATGAGACCTGGTAAGATGAGAGATACAGTAGACAATGAGACGTGGTAAGATGAGAGATACAGTAGACAATGAGACGTGGTGAGATGAGAGATACAGTAGACAATGAGACGTGGTGAGATGAGAGATCAGTAGACAATGAGACCTGGTGAGATGAGACATACAGTAGACAATGAGACGTGGTGAGATGAGAGATACAGTAGACAATGAGACGTGGTAAGATGAGAGATACAGTAGACAATGAGACCTGGTGAGATGAGAGATACAGTAGACAATGAGACGTGGTAAGATGAGAGATACAGTAGACAATGAGACGTGGTAAGATGAGAGATACAGTAGACAATGAGACGTGGTAAGATGAGAGATACAGTAGACAATGACCTGGTAAGATGAGAGATACAGTAGACAATGAGACGTGGTAAGATGAGAGATACAGTAGACAATGAGACGTGGTAAGATGAGAGATACAGTAGACAATGAGACGTGGTAAGAGAGATACAGTAGACAATGAGACGTGGTAAGATGAGAGATACAGTAGACAATGAGACGTGGTAAGATGAGAGATACAGTAGACAATGAGACGTGGTAAGATGAGAGATACAGTAGACAATGAGACGTGGTAAGATGAGAGATACAGTAGACAATGAGACTGGTAAGATGAGAGATACAGTAGACAATGAGACGTGGTAAGATGAGAGATACAGTAGACAATGAGACCTGGTGAGATGAGAGATACAGTAGACAATGAGACGTGGTAGATGAGAGATACAGTAGACAATGAGACGTGGTAAGATGAGAGATACAGTAGACAATGAGACGTGGTAAGATGAGAGATACAGTAGACAATGAGACGTGGTGAGATGAGAGATACAGTAGACAATGAGACGTGGTGAGATGAGAGATACAGTAGACAATGAGACGTGGTGAGATGAGAGATACAGTAGACAATGAGACGTGGTGAGATGAGAGACAGTAGACAATGAGACGTGGTAAGATGAGAGATACAGTAGACAATGAGACGTGGTAATGAGAGATACAGTAGACAATGAGACGTGGTAAGATGAGAGATACAGTAGACAATGAGACGTGGTGAAATGAGAGATACAGTAGACAATGAGACGTGGTAAGATGAGAGATACAGTAGACAATGAGACGTGGGAAGATGAGAGATACAGTAGACAATGAGACGTGGTGAGATGAGAGATACAGTAGACAATGAGACGTGGTAAGATGAGAGATACAGTAGACAATGAGACGTGGTAAGATGAGAGATACAGTAGACAATGAGACGTTAGATGAGAGATACAGTAGACAATGAACGTGGTAAGATGAGAGATACAGTAGACAATGAGACGTGGTGAGATGAGAGATACAGTAGACAATGAGACGTGGTGAGATGAGAGATACAGTAGACAATGAGACGTGGTGAGATGAGAGATACAGTAGACAATGAGACGTGGTGAGATGACATACAGTAGACAATGAGACGTGGTGAGATGAGAGATACAGTAGACAATGAGACGTGGTGAGATGAGAGATACAGTAGACAATGAGACGTGGTGAGATGAGAGATACAGTAGACAATGAGACCTGGTGAGATGAGAGATACAGTAGACAATGAGACGTGGAGATGAGAGATACAGTAGACAATGAGACGTGGTAAGATGAGAGATACAGTAGACAATGAGACGTGGTAAGATGAGAGATACAGTAGACAATGAGACGTGGTGAGATGAGAGATACAGTAGACAATGAGACGTGGTGAGATGAGAGATACAGTAGACAATGAGACCTGGTGAGATGAGAGATACAGTAGACAATGAGACGTGGTGAGATGAGATACAGTAGACAATGAGACCTGTGAGATGAGAGATACAGTAGACAATGAGACTTGTAAGATGAGAGATACAGTAGACAATGAGACCTGGTAAGATGAGAGATACAGTAGACAATGAGACGTGTAAGATGAGAGATACAGTAGACAATGAGACGTGGTAGATGAGAGATACAGTAGACAATGAGACGTGGTGAGATGAGAGATACAGTAGACAATGAGACGTGGTAAGATGAGATATACAGTAGACAATGAGACGTGGTGAGATGAGAGATACAGTAGACAATGAGACGTGGTAAGATGAGAGATACAGTAGACAATGAGACGTGGTAAGATGAGAGATACAGTAGACAATGAGACTGGTAAGATGAGAGATACAGTAGACAATGAGACGTGGTAAGATGAGAGATACAGTAGACAATGAGACGTGGTGAGATGAGAGATACAGTAGACAATGAGACCTGGTAAGATGAGAGATACAGTAGACAATGAGACGTGGTAAGATGAGAGATACAGTAGACAATGAGACGTGGTAAGATGAGAGATACAGTAGACAATGAGACGTGGTAAGATGAGAGATACAGTAGACAATGAGACGTGGTAAGATGAGAGATACAGTAGACAATGAGACGTGGTAAGATGAAGATACAGTAGACAATGAGACGTGGTGAGATGAGAGATACAGTAGACAATGAGACGTGGTAAGATGAGAGATACAGTAGACAATGAGACGTGGTAAGATGAGAGATACAGTAGACAATGAGACGTGGTAAGATGAGAGATACAGTAGACAATGAGACGTGGTGAGATGAGAGATACAGTAGACAATGAGACGTGGTGAGATGAGAGATACAGTAGACAATGAGACCTGGTGAGATGAGAGATACAGTAGACAATGAGACGTGTAAGATGAGAGATACAGTAGACAATGAGACGTGGTAGATGAGAGATACAGTAGACAATGAGACCTGGTGAGATGAGAGATACAGTAGACAATGAGACGTGGTAAGATGAGAGATACAGTAGACAATGAGACGTGGTAGATGAGAGATACAGTAGACAATGAGACGTGGTAAGATGAGAGATACAGTAGACAATGAGACGTGGTAAGATGAGAGATACAGTAGACAATGAGACGTGGTAAGATGAGAGATACAGTAGACAATGAGACGTGGTAAGATGAGAGATACAGTAGACAATGAGACGTGGTAAGATGAGAGATACAGTAGACAATGAGACGTGGTAAGATGAGAGATACAGTAGACAATGAGACGTGGTAAGATGAGAGATACAGTAGACAATGAGACGTGGTGAGATGAGAGATACAGTAGACAATGAGACTGGTGAGATGAGAGATACAGTAGACAATGAGACGTGTGAGATGAGAGATACAGTAGACAATGAGACGTGGTAAGATGAGAGATACAGTAGACAATGAGACGTGGTAAGATGAGAGATACAGTAGACAATGAGACCTGGTGAGATGAGACATACAGTAGACAATGAGACCTGGTGAGATGAGAGATACAGTAGACAATGAGACCTGTGAGATGAGAGATACAGTAGACAATGAGACGTGGTAAGATGAGACATACAGTAGACAATGAGACCTGGTAAGATGAGAGATACAGTAGACAATGAGACGTGGTGAGATGAGACATACAGTAGACAATGAGACGTGGTGAGATGAGAGATACAGTAGACAATGAGACGTGGTAAGATGAGAGATACAGTAGACAATGAGACGTGGTAAGATGAGAGATACAGTAGACAATGAGACGTGGTGAGATGAGAGATACAGTAGACAATGAGACGTGGTAAGATGAGAGATACAGTAGACAATGAGACGTGGTGAGATGAGAGATACAGTAGACAATGAGACGTGGTGAGATGAGAGATACAGTAGACAATGAGACGTGGTGAGATGAGAGATACAGTAGACAATGAGACTGGTAAGATGAGAGATACAGTAGACAATGAGACGTGGTAAGATGAGAGATACAGTAGACAATGAGACGTGGTAAGATGAGAGATACAGTAGACAATGAGACGTGGTAAGATGAGAGATACAGTAGACAATGAGACGTGGTAGATGAGAGATACAGTAGACAATGAGACGTGGTAGATGAGAGATACAGTAGACAATGAGACGTGGTAAGATGAGAGATACAGTAGACAATGAGACGTGGTAAGATGAGAGATACAGTAGACAATGAGACGTGTGAGATGAGACATACAGTAGACAATGAGACGTGGTGAGATGAGAGATACAGTAGACAATGAGACGTGGTGAGATGAGAGATACAGTAGACAATGAGACGTGGTAAGATGAGAGATACAGTAGACAATGAGACCTGGTAAGATGAGAGATACAGTAGACAATGAGACGTGGTGAGATGAGACATACAGTAGACAATGAGACCTGTGGTAGATGAGAGATACAGTAGACAATGAGACTTGGTAAGATGAGAGATACAGTAGACAATGAGACGTGGTAAGATGAGAGATACAGTAGACAATGAGACGTGGTGAGATGAGAGATACAGTAGACAATGAGACGTGTGAGATGAGAGATACAGTAGACAATGAGACCTGGTGAGATGAGAAATACAGTAGACAATGAGACTGGTAAGATGAGACATACAGTAGACAATGAGACGTGGTGAGATGAGACATACAGTAGACAATGAGACCTGGTAAGATGAGAGATACAGTAGACAATGAGACGTGGTAAGATGAGAGATACAGTAGACAATGAGACGTGGTAAGATGAGGATACAGTAGACAATGAGACCGTGGAAGATGAGAATACAGTAGACAATGAGACGTGGTAAGATGAGAGATACAGTAGACAATGAGACGTGGTAAGATGAGAGATACAGTAGACAATGAGACGTGGTGAGATGAGAGATACAGTAGACAATGAGACTGGTGAGATGAGAGATACAGTAGACAATGAGACGTGGTAGATGAGAGATACAGTAGACAATGAGACGTGGTAAGATGAGAGATACAGTAGACAATGAGACCTGGTGAGATGAGACATACAGTAGACAATGAGACGTGGTAAGATGAGAGATACAGTAGACAATGAGACGTGGTAAGATGAGAGATACAGTAGACAATGAGACGTGGTAAGATGAGAGATACAGTAGACAATGAGACGTGGTGAGATGAGAGATACAGTAGACAATGAGACGTGGTAAGATGAGAGATACAGTAGACAATGAGACGTTGTGTAAGATGAGAGATACAGTAGACAATGAACGTGTAAGATGAGAGATACAGTAGACAATGAGACGTGGTAAGATGAAGATACAGTAGACAATGAGACGTGGTAAGATGAGAGATACAGTAGACAATGAGACGTGGTAAGATGAGAGATACAGTAGACAATGAGACGTGGTAGATGAGAGATACAGTAGACAATGAGACGTGGTGAGATGAGAGATACAGTAGACAATGAGACGTGGTAAGATGAGAGATACAGTAGACAATGACCTGTGAGATGAGAGATACAGTAGACAATGAGACCTGGTGAGATGAGAGATACAGTAGACAATGAGACTGTGTGAGATGAGAGATACAGTAGACAATGAGACGTGGTGAGATGAGACATACAGTAGACAATGAGACGTGGTAAGATGAGAGATACAGTAGACAATGAGACCTGTGAGATGAGAGATACAGTAGACAATGAGACCTGGTGAGATGAGAGATACAGTAGACAATGAGACGTGGTAAGATGAGAGATACAGTAGACAATGAGACCTGGTGAGATGAGACATACAGTAGACAATGAGACCTGGTGAGATGAGAGATACAGTAGACAATGAGACCTGGTGAGATGAGAGATACAGTAGACAATGAGACCTGGTGAGATGAGAGATACAGTAGACAATGAGACCTGTGAGATGAGAGATACAGTAGACAATGAGACCTGGTGAGATGAGAGATACAGTAGACAATGAGACGTGGTGAGATGAGAGATACAGTAGACAATGAGACGTGGTGAGATGAGAGATACAGTAGACAATGAGACGTGGTGAGATGAGAGATACAGTAGACAATGAGACGTGGTGAGATGAGAGATACAGTAGACAATGAGACGTGGTGATGAGAGATACAGTAGACAATGAGACCGTGGTGAGATGAGAGATACAGTAGACAATGAGACGTGGTAAGATGAGAGATACAGTAGACAATGAGACCTGGTAGATGAGAGATACAGTAGACAATGAGACGTGGTAAGATGAGAGATACAGTAGACAATGAGACGTGGTAAGATGAGAGATACAGTAGACAATGAGACGTGGTAGATGAGAGATACAGTAGACAATGAGACTGGTAAGATGAGAGATACAGTAGACAATGAGACGTGGTGAGATGAGAGATACAGTAGACAATGAGACCTGGTAAGATGAGACATACAGTAGACAATGAGACGTGGTGAGATGAGAGATACAGTAGACAATGAGACGTGGTAAATGAGAGATACAGTAGACAATGAGACGTGGTAAGATGAGAGATACAGTAGACAATGAGACGGGTAAGATGAGAGATACAGTAGACAATGAGACGTGGTAAGATGAGAGATACAGTAGACAATGAGACGTGGTAAGATGAGAGATACAGTAGACAATGAGACGTGGTGAGATGAGAGATACAGTAGACAATGAGACGTGGTAAGATGAGAGATACAGTAGACAATGAGACGTGGTAAGATGAGAGATACAGTAGACAATGAGACGTGGTAAGATGAGAGATACAGTAGACAATGAGACGTGGTAAGATGAGAGATACAGTAGACAATGAGACGTGGTAAGATGAGAGATACAGTAGACAATGAGACGTGGTAAGATGAGAGATACAGTAGACAATGAGACCTGGTGAGATGAGACATACAGTAGACAATGAGACGTGGTAAGATGAGAGATACAGTAGACAATGAGACGTGGTAAGATGAGAGATACAGTAGACAATGACGTGGTAAGATGAGAGATACAGTAGACAATGAGACGTGGTAAGATGAGAGATACAGTAGACAATGAGACGTGGTGAGATGAGACATACAGTAGACAATGAGACGTGGTAAGATGAGAGATACAGTAGACAATGAGACCTGGTGAGATGAGAGATACAGTAGACAATGAGACGTGGTAAGATGAGAGATACAGTAGACAATGAGACCTGGTAAGATGAGAGATACAGTAGACAATGAGACTTGGTGAGATGAGAGATACAGTAGACAATGAGACGTGGTAAGATGAGATACAGTAGACAATGAGACCTGGTAAGATGAGAGATACAGTAGACAATGAGACGTGGTAAGATGAGAGATACAGTAGACAATGAGACGTGGTGAGATGAGAGATACAGTAGACAATGAGACGTGGTAAGATGAAGATACAGTAGACAATGAGACCTGGTGAGATGAGAGATACAGTAGACAATGAGACGTGGTGAGATGAGAGATACAGTAGACAATGAGACGTGGTAAGATGAGAGATACAGTAGACAATGAGACGTGGTGAGATGAGAGATACAGTAGACAATGAGACGTGTAAGATGAGAGATACAGTAGACAATGAGACGTGGTGAGATGAGAGATACAGTAGACAATGAGACGTGGTAAGATGAGACATACAGTAGACAATGAGACGTGGTAAGATGAGAGATACAGTAGACAATGAGACCTGGTAAGATGAGAGATACAGTAGACAATGAGACGTGGTAAGATGAGAGATACAGTAGACAATGAGACGTGGTGAGATGAGAGATACAGTAGACAATGAGACGTGGTAAGATGAGAGATACAGTAGACAATGAGACGTGGTAAGATGAGAGATACAGTAGACAATGAGACGTGGTGAGATGAGAGATACAGTAGACAATGAGACGTGGTAAGATGAGAGATACAGTAGACAATGAGACGTGGTGAGATGAGAGATACAGTAGACAATGAGACCTGGTGAGATGAGAGATACAGTAGACAATGAGACGTGGTGAGATGAGAGATACAGTAGACAATGAGACGTGGTGAGATGAGAGATACAGTAGACAATGAGACCTGGTGAGATGAGAGATACAGTAGACAATGAGACGTGGTAAGATGAGAGATACAGTAGACAATGAGACGTGGTGAGATGAGAGATACAGTAGACAATGAGACGTGGTAAGATGAGAGATACAGTAGACAATGAGACGTGGTGAGATGAGAGATACAGTAGACAATGAGACGTGGTGAGATGAGAGATACAGTAGACAATGAGACGTGGTGAGATGAGAGATACAGTAGACAATGAGACGTGGTAGATGAGAGATACAGTAGACAATGAGACTGTGAGATGAGAGATACAGTAGACAATGAGACCTGGTGAGATGAGAGATACAGTAGACAATGAGACGTGTGAAGAGAGATACAGTAGACAATGAGACCTGGTGAGATGAGAGATACAGTAGACAATGAGACGTGGTGAGATGAGAGATACAGTAGACAATGAGACGTGGTAAGATGAGAGATACAGTAGACAATGAGACGTGGTAAGATGAGAGATACAGTAGACAATGAGACGTGGTAGATGAGAGATACAGTAGACAATGAGACGTGGTGAGATGAGAGATACAGTAGACAATGAGACGTGGTAAGATGAGAGATACAGTAGACAATGAGACGTGGTAAGATGAGAGATACAGTAGACAATGAGACGTGTGAATGATGAGATACAGTAGACAATGAGACCTGGTGAGATGAGACATACAGTAGACAATGAGACGTGTGTATGAGAGATACAGTAGACAATGAGACGTGGTAAGATGAGAGATACAGTAGACAATGAGACGTGGTAAGATGAGAGATACAGTAGACAATGAGACGTGGTAAGATGAGAGATACAGTAGACAATGAGACGTGGTAGATGAGAGATACAGTAGACAATGAGACGTGGTGAGATGAGAGATACAGTAGACAATGAGACGTGGTGAGATGAGAGATACAGTAGACAATGAGACGTGGTGAGATGAGAGATACAGTAGACAATGAGACGTGGTAAGATGAGAGATACAGTAGACAATGAGACGTGGTAAGATGAGAGATACAGTAGACAATGAGACGTGGTAAGATGAGAGATACAGTAGACAATGAGACGTGGTGAGATGAGAGATACAGTAGACAATGAGACGTGTAAGATGAGAGATACAGTAGACAATGAGACGTGGTAAGATGAGAGATACAGTAGACAATGAGACGTGGTAAGATGAGAGATACAGTAGACAATGAGACTGGTAAGATGAGAGATACAGTAGACAATGAGACGTGGTAAGATGAGAGATACAGTAGACAATGAGACGTGGTGAGATGAGAGATACAGTAGACAATGAGACGTGGTAATGAGAGATACAGTAGACAATGAGACGTGGTAGATGAGAGATACAGTAGACAATGAGACGTGGTGAGATGAGACATACAGTAGACAATGAGACGTGGTGAGATGAGAGATACAGTAGACAATGAGACGTGGTAAGATGAGAGATACAGTAGACAATGAGACGTGGTAAGATGAGAGATACAGTAGACAATGAGACGTGGTAAGATGAGATACAGTAGACAATGAGACGTGGTGAGATGAGAGATACAGTAGACAATGAGACGTGGTAAGATGAGAGATACAGTAGACAATGAGACCTGGTGAGATGAGACATACAGTAGACAATGAGACTGGTAAGATGAGAGATACAGTAGACAATGAGACCTGGTGAGATGAGAGATACAGTAGACAATGAGACGTGGTGAGATGAGAGATACAGTAGACAATGAGACGTGGTAGATGAGACATCAGTAGACAATGAGACGTGGTAAGATGAGATACAGTAGACAATGAGACGTGTAGATGAGAGATACAGTAGACAATGAGACGTGGTAAGATGAGAGATACAGTAGACAATGAGACGTGGTAAGATGAGAGATACAGTAGACAATGAGACCTGGTGAGATGAGAGATACAGTAGACAATGAGACCTGGTGAGATGAGAGATACAGTAGACAATGAGACGTGGTAAGATGAGAGATACAGTAGACAATGAGACGTGGTAAGATGAGAGATACAGTAGACAATGAGACGTGGTAAGATGAGAGATACAGTAGACAATGAGACGTGGTGAGATGAGAGATACAGTAGACAATGAGACGTGGTGAGATGAGAGATACAGTAGACAATGAGACGTGGTGAGATGAGAGATACAGTAGACAATGAACCTGGTGAGATGAGACATACAGTAGACAATGAGACCTGGTGAGATGAGAGATACAGTAGACAATGAGACGTGGTAAGATGAGAGATACAGTAGACAATGAGACCTGGTGAGATGAGATACAGTAGACAATGAGACCTGGTGAGATGAGAGATACAGTAGACAATGAGACGTGGTGAGATGAGAGATACAGTAGACAATGAGACCTGTGAAGATGAGAGATACAGTAGACAATGAGACGTGGTGAGATGAGAGATACAGTAGACAATGAGACGTGGTAAGATGAGAGATACAGTAGACAATGAGACGTGGTGAGATGAGAGATACAGTAGACAATGAGACGTGGTAGATGAGAGATACAGTAGACAATGAGACGTGGTGAGATGAGAGATACAGTAGACAATGAGACGTGGTAAGATGAGAGATACAGTACAATGAGACGTGGTAAGATGAGAGATACAGTAGACAATGAGACCTGGTAAGATGAGAGATACAGTAGACAATGAGACCTGGTAAGATGAGACATACAGTAGACAATGAGACGTGGTAAGATGAGAGATACAGTAGACAATGAGACGTGGTAAGATGAGAGATACAGTAGACAATGAGACGTGGTAGATGAGAGATACAGTAGACAATGAGACGTGGTAAGATGAGAGATACAGTAGACAATGAGACGTGGTAAGATGAGAGATACAGTAGACAATGAGAACCGTGGTGAGATGAGAGATACAGTAGACAATGAGACCTGGTGAGATGAGACATACAGTAGACAATGAGACGTGGTAGATGAGAGACAGTAGACAATGAGACGTGGTAAGATGAGAGATACAGTAGACAATGAGACGTGGTAAGATGAGAGATACAGTAGACAATGAGACCTGGTAGATGAGATATACAGTAGACAATGAGACGTGGTAAGATGAGAGATACAGTAGACAATGAGACGTGGTAAGATGAGAGATACAGTAGACAATGAGACGTGGTAAGATGAGAGATACAGTAGACAATGAGACGTGGTAAGATGAGAGATACAGTAGACAATGAGACGTGGTAAGATGAGAGATACAGTAGACAATGAGACGTGGTAAGATGAGAGATACAGTAGACAATGAGACGTGGTAGATGAGAGATACAGTAGACAATGAGACGTGGTAGATGAGAGATACAGTAGACAATGAGACGTGGTAAGATGAGAGATACAGTAGACAATGAGACCTGGTGAGATGAGACATACAGTAGACAATGAGACGTGGTGAGATGAGAGATACAGTAGACAATGAGACGTGGTAAGATGAGAGATACAGTAGACAATGAGACGTGGTAAGATGAGAGATACAGTAGACAATGAGACGTGGTAAGATGAGAGATACAGTAGACAATGAGACCTGGTGAGATGAGAGACATACAGTAGACAATGAGACGTGGTAAGATGAGAGATACAGTAGACAATGAGACCTGGTGAGATGAGACATACAGTAGACAATGAGACGTGGTAAGATGAGAGATACAGTAGACAATGAGACCTGGTAAGATGAGAGATACAGTAGACAATGAGACGTGGTGAGATGAGAGATACAGTAGACAATGAGACCTGGTAAGATGAGAGATACAGTAGACAATGAGACCTGGTAAGATGAGAGATACAGTAGACAATGAGACGTTGTAAGATGAGAGATACAGTAGACAATGAGACGTGTAAGATGAGAGATACAGTAGACAATGAGACGTGGTAAGATGAGAGATACAGTAGACAATGAGACGTGGTGAGATGAGATACAGTAGACAATGAGACCTGGTAAGATGAGAGATACAGTAGACAATGAGACGTGGTAAGATGAGAGATACAGTAGACAATGAGACGTGGTAAGATGAGAGATACAGTAGACAATGAGACGTGGTAGATGAGAGATACAGTAGACAATGAGACGTGGTAAGATGAGAGATACAGTAGACAATGAGACGTGGTAAGATGAGAGATACAGTAGACAATGAGACGTGGTAAGATGAGAGATACAGTAGACAATGAGACGTGGTAAGATGAGAGATACAGTAGACAATGAGACGTGGTAAGATGAGAGATACAGTAGACAATGAGACGTGGTAAGATGAGAGATACAGTAGACAATGAGACGTGGTAAGATGAGAGATACAGTAGACAATGAGACGTGGTAGATGAGAGATACAGTAGACAATGAGACGTGGTAAGATGAGAGATACAGTAGACAATGAGACGTGGTAAGATGAGAGATACAGTAGACAATGAGACGTGGTGAAGATGAGAGATACAGTAGACAATGAGACCTGGTGAGATGAGAGATACAGTAGACAATGAGACGTGGTGAGATGAGAGATACAGTAGACAATGAGACGTGGTAAGATGAGAGATACAGTAGACAATGAGACGTGGTAAGATGAGAGATACAGTAGACAATGAGAACGTGGTAAGATGAGAGATACAGTAGACAATGAGACCTGGTGAGATGAGAGATACAGTAGACAATGAGACGTGGTAAGATGAGAGATACAGTAGACAATGAGACCTGGTGAGATGAGAGATACAGTAGACAATGAGACGTGGTAGATGAGAGATACAGTAGACAATGAGACGTGGTAAGATGAGAGATACAGTAGACAATGAGACGTGGTGAGAGATGAGAGATACAGTAGACAATGAGACCTGGTAAGATGAGACATACAGTAGACAATGAGACCTGGTAAGATGAGAGATACAGTAGACAATGAGACGTGGTAAGATGAGAGATACAGTAGACAATGAGACGTGGTAAGATGAGAGATACAGTAGACAATGAGACGTGGTAAGATGAGAGATACAGTAGACAATGAGACCTGGTGAGATGAGAGATACAGTAGACAATGAGACCTGGTGAGATGAGAGATACAGTAGACAATGAGACGTGGTAAGATGAGAGATACAGTAGACAATGAGACGTGGTAAGATGAGAGATACAGTAGACAATGAGACGTGGTAAGATGAGAGATACAGTAGACAATGACGTGGTAAGATGAGAGATACAGTAGACAATGAGACGTGGTAAGATGAGAGATACAGTAGACAATGAGACGTGGTAAGATGAGAGATACAGTAGACAATGAGACGTGGTAAGATGAGAGATACAGTAGACAATGAGACGTGGTAAGATGAGAGATACAGTAGACAATGAGACGTGGTAAGATGAGAGATACAGTAGACAATGAGACGTGGTAAGATGAGAGATACAGTAGACAATGAGACGTGGTAAGATGAGAGATACAGTAGACAATGAGACGTGGTAAGATGAGAGATACAGTAGACAATGAGACGTGGTGAGATGAGAGATACAGTAGACAATGAGACGTGGTAAGATGAGAGATACAGTAGACAATGAGACGTGGTAAAGAGAGAGATACAGTAGACAATGAGACGTGGTGAGATGAGAGATACAGTAGACAATGAGACGTGGTAAGATGAGAGATACAGTAGACAATGAGACGTGGTAAGATGAGAGATACAGTAGACAATGAGACGTGGTAAGATGAGAGATACAGTAGACAATGAGACGTGGTAAGATGAGAGATACAGTAGACAATGAGACGTGGTAAGATGAGAGATACAGTAGACAATGAGACGTGGTAAGATGAGAGATACAGTAGACAATGAGACGTGGTGAGATGAGAGATACAGTAGACAATGAGACGTGGTGAGATGAGAGATACAGTAGACAATGAGACGTGGTGAGATGAGAGATACAGTAGACAATGAGACGTGGATGAGACATGAGATACAGTAGACAATGAGACCTGGTGAGATGAGAGATACAGTAGACAATGAGACCTGGTGAGATGAGACATACAGTAGACAATGAGACTGGTGAGATGAGAGATACAGTAGACAATGAGACCTGGTGAGATGAGAGATACAGTAGACAATGAGACCTGGTGAGATGAGACATACAGTAGACAATGAGACGTGGTGAGATGAGAGATACAGTAGACAATGAGACGTGGTGAGATGAGAGATACAGTAGACAATGAGACGTGGTGAGATGAGAGATACAGTAGACAATGAGACCTGGTGAGATGAGAGATACAGTAGACAATGAGACGTGGTGAGATGAGACATACAGTAGACAATGAGACGTGGTGAGATGAGAGATACAGTAGACAATGAGACCTGGTGAGATGAGACATACAGTAGACAATGAGACCTGGTGAGATG
Source organism: Megaustenia siamemsis (assembly GCA_032433765.1). Lineage (NCBI taxonomy): Eukaryota > Metazoa > Mollusca > Gastropoda > Stylommatophora > Ariophantidae > Megaustenia > Megaustenia siamemsis. The sequence continues at coordinate 99,557,836 of JAVIAB010000047.1, read as the reverse complement.
AGAGATACAGTAGACAATGAGACGTGGTGAGATGAGAGATACAGTAGACAATGAGACGTGGTGAGATGAGAGATACAGTAGACAATGAGACGTGGTGAGATGAGACATACAGTAGACAATGAGACGTGGTGAGATGAGAGATACAGTAGACAATGAGACGTGGTAAGATGAGAGATACAGTAGACAATGAGACGTGGTGAGATGAGAGATACAGTAGACAATGAGACGTGGTAAGATGAGAGATACAGTAGACAATGAGACGTGGTAAGATGAGAGATACAGTAGACAATGAGACGTGGTGAGATGAGAGATACAGTAGACAATGAGACGTGGTGAGATGAGAGATACAGTAGACAATGAGACGTGGTAAGATGAGAGATACAGTAGACAATGAGACGTGGTAAGATGAGAGATACAGTAGACAATGAGACGTGGTAAGATGAGAGATACAGTAGACAATGAGACGTGGTAAGATGAGAGATACAGTAGACAATGAGACGTGGTAAGATGAGAGATACAGTAGACAATGAGACGTGGTGAGATGAGAGATACAGTAGACAATGAGACGTGTAAGATGAGAGATACAGTAGACAATGAGACGTGGTAAGATGAGAGATACAGTAGACAATGAGACGTGGTAAGATGAGAGATACAGTAGACAATGAGACGTGGTAAGATGAGAGATACAGTAGACAATGAGACGTGGTAAGATGAGATACAGTAGACAATGAGACGTGGTGAGATGAGAGATACAGTAGACAATGAGACCTGGTGAGATGAGACATACAGTAGACAATGAGACGTGGTGAGATGAGAGATACAGTAGACAATGAGACGTGGTAATGAGAGATACAGTAGACAATGAGACGTGGTAAGATGAGAGATACAGTAGACAATGAGACGTGGTAAGATGAGATATACAGTAGACAATGAGACGTGGTAGATGAGAGATACAGTAGACAATGAGACGTGGTAAGATGAGAGATACAGTAGACAATGAGACGTGGTAAGATGAGAGATACAGTAGACAATGAGACGTGGTAATGAAGATACAGTAGACAATGAGACGTGGTAAGATGAGAGATACAGTAGACAATGAGACGTGGTAAGATGAGAGATACAGTAGACAATGAGACGTGGTAAGATGAGAGATACAGTAGACAATGAGACGTGTAAGATGAGAGATACAGTAGACAATGAGACGTGGTAAGATGAGAGATACAGTAGACAATGAGACCTGGTGAGATGAGAGATACAGTAGACAATGAGACGTGGTGAGATGAGAGATACAGTAGACAATGAGACGTGGTAAGATGAGAGATACAGTAGACAATGAGACTGGTAAGATGAGAGATACAGTAGACAATGAGACGTGGTAAGATGAGAGATACAGTAGACAATGAGACCTGGTGAGATGAGACATACAGTAGACAATGAGACGTGGTAAGATGAGAGATACAGTAGACAATGAGACCTGGTGAGATGAGACATACAGTAGACAATGAGACGTGGTAAGATGAGAGATACAGTAGACAATGAGACGTGGTAAGATGAGAGATACAGTAGACAATGAGACGTGGTAAGATGAGAGATACAGTAGACAATGAGACGTGGTAAGATGAGAGATACAGTAGACAATGAGACCTGGTAAGATGAGAGATACAGTAGACAATGAGACGTGGTAAGATGAGAGATACAGTAGACAATGAGACGTGGTAGATGAGAGATACAGTAGACAATGAGACGTGGTAAGATGAGAGATACAGTAGACAATGAGACCTGGTAAGATGAGAGATACAGTAGACAATGAGACGTGGTAAGATGAGAGATACAGTAGACAATGAGACGTGGTAAGATGAGAGATACAGTAGACAATGAGACGTGGTAAGATGAGAGATACAGTAGACAATGATACGTGGTAAGATGAGAGATACAGTAGACAATGAGACGTGGTAAGATGAGAGATACAGTAGACAATGAGACGTGGTAAGATGAGAGATACAGTAGACAATGAGACGTGGTAAGATGAGAGATACAGTAGACAATGAGACGTGGTAAGATGAGAGATACAGTAGACAATGAGACGTGGTAGATGAGAGATACAGTAGACAATGAGACGTGGTAAGATGAGAGATACAGTAGACAATGAGACGTGGTAGATGAGAGATACAGTAGACAATGAGACGTGGTAAGATGAGAGATACAGTAGACAATGAGACGTGGTAAGATGAGAGATACAGTAGACAATGAGACGTGGTAAGATGAGAGATACAGTAGACAATGAGACGTGGTAAGATGAGAGATACAGTAGACAATGAGACCTGGTGAGATGAGAGATACAGTAGACAATGAGACGTGGTGAGATGAGAGATACAGTAGACAATGAGACGTGGTAAGATGAGAGATACAGTAGACAATGAGACGTGGTAAGATGAGAGATACAGTAGACAATGAGACGTGGTAAGATGAGAGATACAGTAGACAATGAGACCTGGTGAGATGAGACATACAGTAGACAATGAGACGTGGTAAGATGAAGATACAGTAGACAATGAGACCTGGTGAGATGAGACATACAGTAGACAATGAGACCTGGTGAGATGAGAGATACAGTAGACAATGAGACCTGGTGAGATGAGACATACAGTAGACAATGAGACGTGGTGAGATGAGAGATACAGTAGACAATGAGACCTGGTAAGATGAGACATACAGTAGACAATGAGACCTGTAAGATGAGACATACAGTAGACAATGAGACGTGGTAAGATGAGAGATACAGTAGACAATGAGACGTGGTAAGATGAGAGATACAGTAGACAATGAGACGTGGTAAGATGAGAGATACAGTAGACAATGAGACGTGGTGAGATGAGAGATACAGTAGACAATGAGACCTGGTGAGATGAGAGATACAGTAGACAATGAGACGTGGTAAGATGAGACATACAGTAGACAATGAGACGTGGTAAGATGAGAGATACAGTAGACAATGAGACGTGGTAAGATGAGAGATACAGTAGACAATGAGACGTGGTAAGATGAGAGATACAGTAGACAATGAGACGTGGTAGATGAGAGATACAGTAGACAATGAGACGTGGTAAGATGAGAGATACAGTAGACAATGAGACGTGGTGAGATGAGAGATACAGTAGACAATGAGACGTGGTAAGATGAGAGATACAGTAGACAATGAGACGTGGTAAGATGAGAGATACAGTAGACAATGAGACGTGGTAAGATGAGAGATACAGTAGACAATGAGACGTGGTAAGATGAGAGATACAGTAGACAATGAGACGTGGTAAGATGAGAGATACAGTAGACAATGAGACGTGGTAAGATGAGAGATACAGTAGACAATGAGACGTGGTAAGATGAGAGATACAGTAGACAATGAGACGTGGTAAGATGAGAGATACAGTAGACAATGAGACGTGGTAAGATGAGAGATACAGTAGACAATGAGACGTGGTAAGATGAGAGATACAGTAGACAATGAGACGTGGTAAGATGAGAGATACAGTAGACAATGAGACGTGGTAAGATGAGAGATACAGTAGACAATGAGACGTGGTAAGATGAGAGATACAGTAGACAATGAGACGTGGTAAGATGAGAGATACAGTAGACAATGAGACGTGGTAAGATGAGAGATACAGTAGACAATGAGACGTGGTAAGATGAGAGATACAGTAGACAATGAGACCTGGTAGATGAGAGATACAGTAGACAATGAGACGTGGTGAGATGAGAGATACAGTAGACAATGAGACGTGGTGAGATGAGAGATACAGTAGACAATGAGACCTGGTGAGATGAGAGATACAGTAGACAATGAGACCTGGTGAGATGAGAGATACAGTAGACAATGAGACGTGGTGAGATGAGAGATACAGTAGACAATGAGACCTGGTGAGATGAGAGATACAGTAGACAATGAGACCTGGTGAGATGAGAGATACAGTAGACAATGAGACCTGGTGAGATGAGAGATACAGTAGACAATGAGACGTGGTAAGATGAGAGATACAGTAGACAATGAGACCTGGTGAGATGAGAGATACAGTAGACAATGAGACCTGGTGAGATGAGAGACACAGTAGACAATGAGACGTGGAGATGAGACATACAGTAGACAATGAGACGTGGTGAGATGAGAGATACAGTAGACAATGAGACCTGGTGAGATGAGAGATACAGTAGACAATGAGACCTGGTGAGATGAGAGATACAGTAGACAATGAGACCTGGTGAGATGAGAGATACAGTAGACAATGAGACCTGGTGAGATGAGAGATACAGTAGACAATGAGACGTGGTGAGATGAGAGATACAGTAGACAATGAGACCTGGTGAGATGAGAGATACAGTAGACAATGAGACGTGGTAAGATGAGACATACAGTAGACAATGAGACGTGGTGAGATGAGAGATACAGTAGACAATGAGACCTGGTAAGATGAGAGATACAGTAGACAATGAGACCTGGTAAGATGAGAGATACAGTAGACAATGAGACCTGGTGAGATGAGAGATACAGTAGACAATGAGACCTGAGATGAGACATACAGTAGACAATGAGACCTGGTGAGATGAGAGATACAGTAGACAATGAGACGTGGTAAGATGAGAGATACAGTAGACAATGAGACGTGGTAAGATGAGAGATACAGTAGACAATGAGACTGGTAAGATGAGAGATACAGTAGACAATGAGACGTGGTAAGATGAGAGATACAGTAGACAATGAGACGTGTGAGATGAGAGATACAGTAGACAATGAGACGTGGTGAGATGAGAGATACAGTAGACAATGAGACGTGGTGAGATGAGAGATACAGTAGACAATGAGACGTGTGAGATGAGAGATACAGTAGACAATGAGACGTGGTGAGATGAGAGATACAGTAGACAATGAGACGTGGTAAGATGAGAGATACAGTAGACAATGAGACGTGGTAAGATGAGAGATACAGTAGACAATGAGACGTGGTGAGATGAGAGATACAGTAGACAATGAGACGTGGTAAGAGATGAGACATACAGTAGACAATGAACGTGGTAAGATGAGAGATACAGTAGACAATGAGACGTTGTAGATGAGAGATACAGTAGACAATGAGACGTGGTAAGATGAGAGATACAGTAGACAATGAGACGTGGTAAGATGAGAGATACAGTAGACAATGAGACGTGGTGAGATGAGAGATACAGTAGACAATGAGACCTGGTAAGATGAGAGATACAGTAGACAATGAGACGTGGTAAGATAGAGATACAGTAGACAATGAGACGTGGTGAGATGAGAGATACAGTAGACAATGAGACGTGGTAAGATGAGAGATACAGTAGACAATGAGACGTGGTAAGATGAGAGATACAGTAGACAATGAGACGTGGTAAGATGAGATATACAGTAGACAATGAGACGTGGTAAGATGAGAGATACAGTAGACAATGAGACGTGGTAAGATGAGAGATACAGTAGACAATGAGACGTGGTAAGATGAGAGATACAGTAGACAATGAGACGTGGTAAGATGAGAGATACAGTAGACAATGAGACGTGGTAAGATGAGAGATACAGTAGACAATGAGACGTGGTAAGATGAGAGATACAGTAGACAATGAGACGTGGTAAGATGAGAGATACAGTAGACAATGAGACGTGGTAAGATGAGAGATACAGTAGACAATGAGACGTGGTAAGATGAGAGATACAGTAGACAATGAGACCTGGTGAGATGAGACATACAGTAGACAATGAGACGTGGTGAGATGAGAGATACAGTAGACAATGAGACGTGGTAAGATGAGAGATACAGTAGACAATGAGACGTGGTAAGATGAGAGATACAGTAGACAATGAGACGTGGTAAGATGAGATATACAGTAGACAATGAGACCTGGTGAGATGAGACATACAGTAGACAATGAGACGTGGTAATGAGAGATACAGTAGACAATGAGACCTGGTGAGATGAGAGATACAGTAGACAATGAGACGTGGTAAGATGAGAGATACAGTAGACAATGAGACCTGGTAAGATGAGACATACAGTAGACAATGAGACGTGGTGAGATGAGAGATACAGTAGACAATGAGACCTGGTAAGATGAGACATACAGTAGACAATGAGACCTTGTAAGATGAGAGATACAGTAGACAATGAGACGTGGTAAGATGAGAGATACAGTAGACAATGAGACGTGGTAAGATGAGAGATACAGTAGACAATGAGACGTGGTAAGATGAGAGATACAGTAGACAATGAGACTGGTGAGATGAGAGATACAGTAGACAATGAGACCTGGTGAGATGAGAGATACAGTAGACAATGAGACGTGGTAAGATGAGAGATACAGTAGACAATGAGACGTGGTAAGATGAGAGATACAGTAGACAATGAGACGTGGTAAGATGAGAGATACAGTAGACAATGAGACGTGGTAAGATGAGAGATACAGTAGACAATGAGACGTGGTAAGATGAGAGATACAGTAGACAATGAGACGTGGTAAGATGAGAGATACAGTAGACAATGAGACGTGGTAAGATGAGAGATACAGTAGACAATGAGACGTGGTAAGATGAGAGATACAGTAGACAATGAGACGTGGTAAGATGAGAGATACAGTAGACAATGAGACGTGGTAAGATGAGAGATACAGTAGACAATGAGACGTGGTAAGATGAGAGATACAGTAGACAATGAGACGTGGTAAGATGAGAGATACAGTAGACAATGAGACGTGGTGAGATGAGAGATACAGTAGACAATGAGACGTGGTAAGATGAGAGATACAGTAGACAATGAGACGTGGTAAGATGAGAGATACAGTAGACAATGAGACGTGGTGAGATGAGAGATACAGTAGACAATGAGACGTGGTAAGATGAGAGATACAGTAGACAATGAGACGTGGTAAGATGAGAGATACAGTAGACAATGAGACGTGGTAAGATGAGACATACAGTAGACAATGAGACGTGGTAAGATGAGAGATACAGTAGACAATGAGACGTGGTAAGATGAGAGATACAGTAGACAATGAGACGTGGTAAGATGAGAGATACAGTAGACAATGAGACGTGGTGAGATGAGAGATACAGTAGACAATGAGACCTGGTGAGATGAGACATACAGTAGACAATGAGACGTGGTGAGATGAGAGATACAGTAGACAATGAGACGTGGTGAGATGAGAATACAGTAGACAATGAGACCTGGTGAGATGAGAGATACAGTAGACAATGAGACGTGGTGAGATGAGACATACAGTAGACAATGAGACCTGGTGAGATGAGAGATACAGTAGACAATGAGACCTGGTGAGATGAGACATACAGTAGACAATGAGACCTGGTGAGATGAGACATACAGTAGACAATGAGACCTGGTGAGATGAGAGATACAGTAGACAATGAGACGTGGTGAGATGAGAGATACAGTAGACAATGAGACCTGGTGAGATGAGAGATACAGTAGACAATGAGACCTGGTGAGATGAGAGATACAGTAGACAATGAGACGTGGTGAGATGAGACATACAGTAGACAATGAGACGTGGTGAGATGAGAGATACAGTAGACAATGAGACCTGGTGAGATGAGACATACAGTAGACAATGAGACCTGGTGAGATGAGAGATACAGTAGACAATGAGACTGGTGAGATGAGAGATACAGTAGACAATGAGACCTGGTGAGATGAGAGATACAGTAGACAATGAGACGTGGTGAGATGAGAGATACAGTAGACAATGAGACGTGGTGAGATGAGAGATACAGTAGACAATGAGACGTGGTAAGATGAGAGATACAGTAGACAATGAGACGTGGTGAGATGAGAGATACAGTAGACAATGAGACGTGGTAAGATGAGAGATACAGTAGACAATGAGACGTGGTAAGATGAGAGATACAGTAGACAATGAGACCTGGTGAGATGAGAGATACAGTAGACAATGAGACCTGGTGAGATGAGACATACAGTAGACAATGAGACGTGTTGAGATGAGAGATACAGTAGACAATGAGACGTGGTAAGATGAGAGATACAGTAGACAATGAGACGTGGTAAGATGAGAGATACAGTAGACAATGAGACGTGGTAAGATGAGAGATACAGTAGACAATGAGACGTGGTAAGATGAGAGATACAGTAGACAATGAGACGTGGTGAGATGAGAGATACAGTAGACAATGAGACCTGGTGAGATGAGAGATACAGTAGACAATGAGACGTGGTGAGATGAGACATACAGTAGACAATGAGACGTGGTAAGATGAGAGATACAGTAGACAATGAGACGTGGTAAGATGAGAGATACAGTAGACAATGAGACGTGGTAGATGAGATATACAGTAGACAATGAGACGTGGTAAGATGAGAGATACAGTAGACAATGAGACGTGGTAAGATGAGAGATACAGTAGACAATGAGACGTGGTAAGATGAGAGATACAGTAGACAATGAGACGTGGTAAGATGAGAGATACAGTAGACAATGAGACGTGGTAAGATGAGAGATACAGTAGACAATGAGACGTGGTAAGATGAGAGATACAGTAGACAATGAGACGTGGTAAGATGAGAGATACAGTAGACAATGAGACGTGGTAAGATGAGATATACAGTAGACAATGAGACGTGGTAAGATGAGAGATACAGTAGACAATGAGACCTGGTGAGATGAGAGATACAGTAGACAATGAGACCTGGTGAGATGAGAGATACAGTAGACAATGAGACGTGGTAAGATGAGAGATACAGTAGACAATGAGACGTGGTAAGATGAGATATAGTAGACAATGAGACGTGGTAAGATGAGAGATACAGTAGACAATGAGACTGGTGAGATGAGACATACAGTAGACAATGAGACGTGGTAAGATGAGAGATACAGTAGACAATGAGACCTGGTGAGATGAGACATACAGTAGACAATGAGACGTGGTAAGATGAGAGATACAGTAGACAATGAGACCTGGTAAGATGAGACATACAGTAGACAATGAGACGTGGTGAGATGAGAGATACAGTAGACAATGAGACTGGTAAGATGAGACATACAGTAGACAATGAGACCTTGTAAGATGAGACATACAGTAGACAATGAGACGTGGTAAGATGAGAGATACAGTAGACAATGAGACGTGGTAAGATGAGAGATACAGTAGACAATGAGACGTGGTAAGATGAGAGATACAGTAGACAATGAGACTGGTGAGATGAGAGATACAGTAGACAATGAGACGTGGTGAGATGAGAGATACAGTAGACAATGAGACGTGGTAAGATGAGAGATACAGTAGACAATGAGACGTGGTAAGATGAGAGATACAGTAGACAATGAGACGTGGTAAGATGAGAGATACAGTAGACAATGAGACGTGGTAAGATGAGAGATACAGTAGACAATGAGACGTGGTAAGATGAGAGATACAGTAGACAATGAGACGTGGTAAGATGAGAGATACAGTAGACAATGAGACGTGGTGAGATGAGAGATACAGTAGACAATGAGACGTGGTAAGATGAGAGATACAGTAGACAATGAGACCTGGTGAGATGAGACATACAGTAGACAATGAGACGTGGTAAGATGAGAGATACAGTAGACAATGAGACGTGGTAAGATGAGAGATACAGTAGACAATGAGACGTGGTGAGATGAGAGATACAGTAGACAATGAGACCTGGTGAGATGAGAGATACAGTAGACAATGAGACGTGGTGAGATGAGAGATACAGTAGACAATGAGACGTGGTAAGATGAGAGATACAGTAGACAATGAGACGTGTAAGATGAGAGATACAGTAGACAATGAGACGTGGTAAGATGAGAGATACAGTAGACAATGAGACGTGGTAAGATGAGAGATACAGTAGACAATGAGACGTGGTGAGATGAGAGATACAGTAGACAATGAGACCTGGTGAGATGAGAATACAGTAGACAATGAGACGTGGTGAGATGAGAGATACAGTAGACAATGAGACGTGGTAAGATGAGAGATACAGTAGACAATGAGACGTGGTAGATGAGAGATACAGTAGACAATGAGACCTGGTAAGATGAGAGATACAGTAGACAATGAGACGTGGTAAGATGAGAGATACAGTAGACAATGAGACGTGGTAAGATGAGAGATACAGTAGACAATGAGACGGTAGATGAGAGATACAGTAGACAATGAGACCTGGTGAGATGAGACATACAGTAGACAATGAGACGTGGTGAGATGAGAGATACAGTAGACAATGAGACGTGGTAGATGAGAGATACAGTAGACAATGAGACGTGGTAAGATGAGAGATACAGTAGACAATGAGACGTGGTAAGATGAGATATACAGTAGACAATGAGACCTGGTAGATGAGACATACAGTAGACAATGAGACGTGGTAAGATGAGAGATACAGTAGACAATGAGACTGGTGAGATGAGACATACAGTAGACAATGAGACGTGGTAAGATGAGAGATACAGTAGACAATGAGACCTGGTAGATGAGACATACAGTAGACAATGAGACGTGGTGAGATGAGAGATACAGTAGACAATGAGACCTGGTAGATGAGAGATACAGTAGACAATGAGACGTTGTAAGATGAGAGATACAGTAGACAATGAGACGTGGTAAGATGAGAGATACAGTAGACAATGAGACGTGGTAAGATGAGAGATACAGTAGACAATGAGACGTGGTAAGATGAGAGATACAGTAGACAATGAGACGTGGTAAGATGAGAGATACAGTAGACAATGAGACGTGGTAAGATGAGAGATACAGTAGACAATGAGACGTGGTAAGATGAGAGATACAGTAGACAATGAGACGTGGTAAGATGAGAGATACAGTAGACAATGAGACGTGGTAAGATGAGAGATACAGTAGACAATGAGACGTGGTAAGATGAGAGATACAGTAGACAATGAGACGTGGTAAGATGAGAGATACAGTAGACAATGAGACGTGGTAAGATGAGAGATACAGTAGACAATGAGACGTGGTAAGATGAGAGATACAGTAGACAATGAGACGTGGTAAGATGAGAGATACAGTAGACAATGAGACCTGGTGAGATGAGAGATACAGTAGACAATGAGACTGGTGAGATGAGAGATACAGTAGACAATGAGACGTGGTAAGATGAGATACAGTAGACAATGAGACGTGGTAAGATGAGAGATACAGTAGACAATGAGACGTGGTAAGATGAGAGATACAGTAGACAATGAGACCTGGTGAGATGAGACATACAGTAGACAATGAGACGTGGTAAGATGAGAGATACAGTAGACAATGAGACCTGGTGAGATGAGACATACAGTAGACAATGAGACGTGGTAAGATGAGAGATACACAGTAGACAATGAGACGTGGTAAGATGAGACATACAGTAGACAATGAGACGTGGTGAGATGAGAGATACAGTAGACAATGAGACGTGGTAAGATGAGACATACAGTAGACAATGAGACGTGGTAAGATGAGACATACAGTAGACAATGAGACGTGGTAAGATGAGAGATACAGTAGACAATGAGACGTGGTAAGATGAGAGATACAGTAGACAATGAGACGTGGTAAGATGAGAGATACAGTAGACAATGAGACCTGGTGAGATGAGAGATACAGTAGACAATGAGACCTGGTGAGATGAGAGATACAGTAGACAATGAGACGTGGTAAGATGAGAGATACAGTAGACAATGAGACGTGGTAAGATGAGAGATACAGTAGACAATGAGACGTGGTAAGATGAGAGATACAGTAGACAATGAGACGTGGTAAGATGAGAGATACAGTAGACAATGAGACGTGGTAAGATGAGAGATACAGTAGACAATGAGACGTGGTAAGATGAGAGATACAGTAGACAATGAGACGTGGTAAGATGAGAGATACAGTAGACAATGAGACGTGGTAAGATGAGAGATACAGTAGACAATGAGACGTGGTAAGATGAGAGATACAGTAGACAATGAGACGTGGTAAGATGAGAGATACAGTAGACAATGAGACGTGGTAAGATGAGAGATACAGTAGACAATGAGACGTGGTAAGATGAGAGATACAGTAGACAATGAGACGTGGTAAGATGAGAGATACAGTAGACAATGAGACGTGGTAAGATGAGAGATACAGTAGACAATGAGACGTGGTGAGATGAGACATACAGTAGACAATGAGACGTGGTGAGATGAGAGATACAGTAGACAATGAGACGTGGTAAGATGAGAGATACAGTAGACAATGAGACGTGGTAAGATGAGAGATACAGTAGACAATGAGACGTGGTAAGATGAGAGATACAGTAGACAATGAGACGTGGTAAGATGAGAGATACAGTAGACAATGAGACGTGGTGAGATGAGAGATACAGTAGACAATGAGACCTGGTGAGATGAGACATACAGTAGACAATGAGACGTGGTAAGATGAGAGATACAGTAGACAATGAGACGTGGTGAGATGAGAGATACAGTAGACAATGAGACGTGGTAAGATGAGAGATACAGTAGACAATGAGACGTGGTAAGATGAGAATACAGTAGACAATGAGACGTGGTAGATGAGAGATACAGTAGACAATGAGACCTGGTGAGATGAGACATACAGTAGACAATGAGACGTGGTGAGATGAGAGATACAGTAGACAATGAGACGTGGTAAGATGAGAGATACAGTAGACAATGAGACGTGGTAAGATGAGAGATACAGTAGACAATGAGACGTGGTAAGATGAGAGATACAGTAGACAATGAGACTGGTGAGATGAGACATACAGTAGACAATGAGACGTGGTAAGATGAGAGATACAGTAGACAATGAGACCTGGTGAGATGAGACATACAGTAGACAATGAGACGTGGTAAGATGAGAGATACAGTAGACAATGAGACCTGGTAAGATGAGACATACAGTAGACAATGAGACGTGGTGAGATGAGAGATACAGTAGACAATGAGACCTGGTAAGATGAGACATACAGTAGACAATGAGACCTGGTAAGATGAGACATACAGTAGACAATGAGACGTTGGTAAGATGAGAGATACAGTAGACAATGAGACGTGGTAAGATGAGAGATACAGTAGACAATGAGACGTGGTAAGATGAGAGATACAGTAGACAATGAGACGTGGTGAGATGAGAGATACAGTAGACAATGAGACTGGTGAGATGAGAGATACAGTAGACAATGAGACGTGGTAAGATGAGAGATACAGTAGACAATGAGACGTGGTAAGATGAGAGATACAGTAGACAATGAGACGTGGTAAGATGAGAGATACAGTAGACAATGAGACGTGGTAAGATGAGAGATACAGTAGACAATGAGACGTGGTAAGATGAGATATACAGTAGACAATGAGACGTGGTAAGATGAGAGATACAGTAGACAATGAGACGTGGTAAGATGAGAGATACAGTAGACAATGAGACGTGGTAAGATGAGAGATACAGTAGACAATGAGACGTGGTAAGATTAGAGATACAGTAGACAATGAGACGTGGTAAGATGAGAGATACAGTAGACAATGAGACGTGGTAAGATGAGAGATACAGTAGACAATGAGACGTGGTAAGATGAGAGATACAGTAGACAATGAGACGTGGTAAGATGAGAGATACAGTAGACAATGAGACGTGGTAAGATGAGAGATACAGTAGACAATGAGACCTGGTGAGATGAGACATACAGTAGACAATGAGACGTGTGAGATGAGAGATACAGTAGACAATGAGACGTGGTAAGATGAGAGATACAGTAGACAATGAGACGTGGTAAGATGAGAGATACAGTAGACAATGAGACGTGGTAAGATGAGAGATACAGTAGACAATGAGACCTGGTGAGATGAGAGATACAGTAGACAATGAGACGTGGTAAGATGAGAGATACAGTAGACAATGAGACTGGTAAGATGAGACATACAGTAGACAATGAGACGTGGTGAGATGAGAGATACAGTAGACAATGAGACTGGTAAGATGAGACATACAGTAGACAATGAGACCTGGTAAGATGAGACATACAGTAGACAATGAGACGTTGTAAGATGAGAGATACAGTAGACAATGAGACGTGGTAAGATGAGAGATACAGTAGACAATGAGACGTGGTAAGATGAGAGATACAGTAGACAATGAGACCTGGTGAGATGAGAGATACAGTAGACAATGAGACCTGGTGAGATGAGAGATACAGTAGACAATGAGACGTGGTAAGATGAGAGATACAGTAGACAATGAGACGTGGTAAGATGAGAGATACAGTAGACAATGAGACGTGGTAAGATGAGAGATACAGTAGACAATGAGACGTGGTAAGATGAGAGATACAGTAGACAATGAGACGTGGTAAGATGAGAGATACAGTAGACAATGAGACGTGGTAAGATGAGAGATACAGTAGACAATGAGACGTGGTAAGATGAGAGATACAGTAGACAATGAGACGTGGTAAGATGAGAGATACAGTAGACAATGAGACGTGGTAGATGAGAGATACAGTAGACAATGAGACGTGGTAAGATGAGAGATACAGTAGACAATGAGACGTGGTAAGATGAGAGATACAGTAGACAATGAGACGTGGTAAGATGAGAGATACAGTAGACAATGAGACGTGGTGAGATGAGAGATACAGTAGACAATGAGACGTGGTAAGATGAGAGATACAGTAGACAATGAGACGTGGTAAGATGAGAGATACAGTAGACAATGAGACGTGGTGAGATGAGAGATACAGTAGACAATGAGACGTGGTAAGATGAGAGATACAGTAGACAATGAGACGTGGTAAGATGAGAGATACAGTAGACAATGAGACGTGGTAGATGAGACATACAGTAGACAATGAGACGTGGTAAGATGAGAGATACAGTAGACAATGAGACGTGGTAAGATGAGAGATACAGTAGACAATGAGACGTGGTAAGATGAGAGATACAGTAGACAATGAGACGTGGTGAGATGAGAGATACAGTAGACAATGAGACTGGTGAGATGAGACATACAGTAGACAATGAGACGTGGTGAGATGAGAGATACAGTAGACAATGAGACGTGGTGAGATGAGAGATACAGTAGACAATGAGACCTGGTGAGATGAGAGATACAGTAGACAATGAGACCTGGTGAGATGAGACATACAGTAGACAATGAGACCTGGTGAGATGAGAGATACAGTAGACAATGAGACCTGGTGAGATGAGAGATACAGTAGACAATGAGACGTGGTGAGATGAGACATACAGTAGACAATGAGACGTGGTGAGATGAGAGATACAGTAGACAATGAGACGTGGTAAGATGAGAGATACAGTAGACAATGAGACGTGGTGAGATGAGAGATACAGTAGACAATGAGACGTGGTAAGATGAGAGATACAGTAGACAATGAGACCTGGTGAGATGAGACATACAGTAGACAATGAGACGGTAAGATGAGAGATACAGTAGACAATGAGACCTGGTAAGATGAGACATACAGTAGACAATGAGACGTGGTGAGATGAGAGATACAGTAGACAATGAGACCTGGTAAGATGAGACATACAGTAGACAATGAGACCGTGGTAAGATGAGACATACAGTAGACAATGAGACGTGGTAAGATGAGATACAGTAGACAATGAGACGTGGTAAGATGAGAGATACAGTAGACAATGAGACGTGGTAAGATGAGAGATACAGTAGACAATGAGACCTGGTGAGATGAGAGATACAGTAGACAATGAGACCTGGTGAGATGAGAGATACAGTAGACAATGAGACGTGGTAAGATGAGAGATACAGTAGACAATGAGACGTGGTAAGATGAGAGATACAGTAGACAATGAGACGTGGTAAGATGAGAGATACAGTAGACAATGAGACGTGGTAAGATGAGAGATACAGTAGACAATGAGACGTGGTAAGATGAGAGATACAGTAGACAATGAGACGTGGTAAGATGAGAGATACAGTAGACAATGAGACGTGGTAAGATGAGAGATACAGTAGACAATGAGACGTGGTAAGATGAGAGATACAGTAGACAATGAGACGTGGTAAGATGAGAGATACAGTAGACAATGAGACGTGGTAAGATGAGAGATACAGTAGACAATGAGACGTGGTAAGATGAGAGATACAGTAGACAATGAGACGTGGTAAGATGAGAGATACAGTAGACAATGAGACGTGGTGAGATGAGAGATACAGTAGACAATGAGACGTGGTAAGATGAGAGATACAGTAGACAATGAGACGTGGTAAGATGAGAGATACAGTAGACAATGAGACGTGGTGAGATGAGAGATACAGTAGACAATGAGACGTGGTAAGATGAGAGATACAGTAGACAATGAGACGTGGTAAGATGAGAGATACAGTAGACAATGAGACGTGGTAAGATGAGAGATACAGTAGACAATGAGACGTGGTAAGATGAGAGATACAGTAGACAATGAGACGTGGTAAGATGAGAGATACAGTAGACAATGAGACGTGGTAAGATGAGAGATACAGTAGACAATGAGACGTGGTGAGATGAGAGATACAGTAGACAATGAGACTGGTGAGATGAGAGATACAGTAGACAATGAGACGTGGTGAGATGAGAGATACAGTAGACAATGAGACGTGGTAAGATGAGACATACAGTAGACAATGAGACGTGGTGAGATGAGAGATACAGTAGACAATGAGACCTGGTGAGATGAGACATACAGTAGACAATGAGACCTGGTGAGATGAGAGATACAGTAGACAATGAGACCTGGTGAGATGAGAGATACAGTAGACAATGAGACCTGGTGAGATGAGAGATACAGTAGACAATGAGACCTGGTGAGATGAGAGATACAGTAGACAATGAGACGTGGTGAGATGAGAGATACAGTAGACAATGAGACCTGGTGAGATGAGAGATACAGTAGACAATGAGACTGGTGAGATGAGAGATACAGTAGACAATGAGACGTGGTGAGATGAGAGATACAGTAGACAATGAGACGTGGTGAGATGAGAGATACAGTAGACAATGAGACGTGGTGAGATGAGAGATACAGTAGACAATGAGACTGGTGAGATGAGAGATACAGTAGACAATGAGACTGGTGAGATGAGAGATACAGTAGACAATGAGACCTGGTGAGATGAGAGATACAGTAGACAATGAGACGTGGTGAGATGAGAGATACAGTAGACAATGAGACGTGGTGAGATGAGAGATACAGTAGACAATGAGACCTGGTAAGATGAGAATACAGTAGACAATGAGACGTGGTAAGATGAGAGATACAGTAGACAATGAGACGTGGTAAGATGAGAGATACAGTAGACAATGAGACCTAGTGAGATGAGAGATACAGTAGACAATGAGACGTGGTGAGATGAGAGATACAGTAGACAATGAGACGTGGTAAGATGAGAGATACAGTAGACAATGAGACGTGGTAAGATGAGAGATACAGTAGACAATGAGACGTGGTAAGATGAGAGATACAGTAGACAATGAGACCTGGTGAGATGAGAGATACAGTAGACAATGAGACGTGGTAAGATGAGAGATACAGTAGACAATGAGACCTGGTGAGATGAGACATACAGTAGACAATGAGACGTGGTAAGATGAGAGATACAGTAGACAATGAGACCTGGTAAGATGAGAGATACAGTAGACAATGAGACGTGGTGAGATGAGAGATACAGTAGACAATGAGACCTGGTAAGATGAGACATACAGTAGACAATGAGACCTGGTAAGATGAGAGATACAGTAGACAATGAGACGTGGTAAGATGAGAGATACAGTAGACAATGAGACGTGGTAAGATGAGAGATACAGTAGACAATGAGACGTGGTAAGATGAGAGATACAGTAGACAATGAGACGTGGTAAGATGAGAGATACAGTAGACAATGAGACGTGGTAAGATGAGAGATACAGTAGACAATGAGACGTGGTAAGATGAGACATACAGTAGACAATGAGACGTGGTAAGATGAGAGATACAGTAGACAATGAGACGTGGTAAGATGAGAGATACAGTAGACAATGAGACGTGGTAAGATGAGAGATACAGTAGACAATGAGACGTGGTAAGATGAGAGATACAGTAGACAATGAGACGTGGTAAGATGAGAGATACAGTAGACAATGAGACGTGGTAAGATGAGAGATACAGTAGACAATGAGACGTGGTAAGATGAGAGATACAGTAGACAATGAGACCTGGTGAGATGAGACATACAGTAGACAATGAGACGTGGTGAGATGAGAGATACAGTAGACAATGAGACGTGGTAAGATGAGAGATACAGTAGACAATGAGACGTGGTAAGATGAGAGATACAGTAGACAATGAGACGTGGTAAGATGAGAGATACAGTAGACAATGAGACCTGGTGAGATGAGACATACAGTAGACAATGAGACGTGGTAAGATGAGAGATACAGTAGACAATGAGACCTGGTGAGATGAGACATACAGTAGACAATGAGACGTGGTAAGATGAGATACAGTAGACAATGAGACCTGGTAAGATGAGACATACAGTAGACAATGAGACGTGGTGAGATGAGAGATACAGTAGACAATGAGACCTGGTAAGATGAGAGATACAGTAGACAATGAGACCTGGTAAGATGAGAGATACAGTAGACAATGAGACGTGGGTAAGATGAGAGATACAGTAGACAATGAGACTGGTAAGATGAGAGATACAGTAGACAATGAGACCTGGTAATGAGAGATACAGTAGACAATGAGACGTGGTGATGAGAGATACAGTAGACAATGAGACCTGGTGAGATGAGAGATACAGTAGACAATGAGACGTGGTAAGATGAGAGATACAGTAGACAATGAGACGTGGTAAGATGAGAGATACAGTAGACAATGAGACGTGGTAAGATGAGAGATACAGTAGACAATGAGACGTGGTAGATGAGAGATACAGTAGACAATGAGACCTGGTGAGATGAGAGATACAGTAGACAATGAGACGTGGTAAGATGAGAGATACAGTAGACAATGAGACGTGGTAGATGAGAGATACAGTAGACAATGAGACGTGGTAAGATGAGAGATACAGTAGACAATGAGACGTGGTAAGATGAGAGATACAGTAGACAATGAGACGTGGTAAGATGAGAGATACAGTAGACAATGAGACGTGGTAAGATGAGAGATACAGTAGACAATGAGACGTGGTAGATGAGAGATACAGTAGACAATGAGACCGTGGTGTAAGATGAGATATACGTAGAAGACAATGAGACGTAGTGGTAAGATGAGAGATACAGTAGACAATGAGACCTGGTGAGAGAGAGATACAGTAGACAATGAGACGTGGTGAGATGAGAGATACAGTAGACAATGAGACGTGGTAAGATGAGAGATACAGTAGACAATGAGACCTGGTAAGATGAGAGATACAGTAGACAATGAGACGTGGTAAGATGAGAGATACAGTAGACAATGAGACGTGGTAAGATGAGAGATACAGTAGACAATGAGACGTGGTGAGATGAGAGATACAGTAGACAATGAGACCTGTGAGATGAGAGATACAGTAACAATGAGACGTGGTAAGATGAGAGATACAGTAGACAATGAGACCTGGTAAGATGAGAGATACAGTAGACAATGAGACCTGGTAAGATGAGAGATACAGTAGACAATGAGACGTGGTAAGATGAGACATACAGTAGACAATGAGACGTGGTAAGATGAGAGATACAGTAGACAATGAGACCTGGTGAGATGAGACATACAGTAGACAATGAGACGTGGTGAGATGAGAGATACAGTAGACAATGAGACGTGGTAAGATGAGAGATACAGTAGACAATGAGACGTGGTAAGATGAGAGATACAGTAGACAATGAGACGTGGTAAGATGAGATATACAGTAGACAATGAGACCTGGTGAGATGAGACATACAGTAGACAATGAGACGTGGTAAGATGAGAGATACAGTAGACAATGAGACCTGGTGAGATGAGACATACAGTAGACAATGAGACGTGGTAAGATTGAGATACAGTAGACAATGAGACCTAGTAAGATGAGACATACAGTAGACAATGAGACGTGGTGAGATGAGAGATACAGTAGACAATGAGACCTGGTGAGATGAGAATACAGTAGACAATGAGACCTTGTAAGATGAGACATACAGTAGACTATGAGACGTTGTAAGATGAGAGATACAGTAGACAATGAGACGTGGTAAGATGAGAGATACAGTAGACAATGAGACGTGGTAAGATGAGAGATACAGTAGACAATGAGACCTGGTGAGATGAGAGATACAGTAGACAATGAGACCTGGTGAGATGAGAGATACAGTAGACAATGAGACGTGGTAGATGAGAGATACAGTAGACAATGAGACTGGTGAAGATGAGAGATACAGTAGACAATGATACGTGGTAGATGAGAGATACAGTAGACAATGAGGCGTGGTAAGATGAGAGATACAGTAGACAATGAGACGTGGTAGATGAGATATACAGTAGACAATGAGACGTGGTAAGATGAGAGATACAGTAGACATGAGACTGGTAAGATGAGAGATACAGAGAGCAATGAGACGTGGTAAGATGAGAGATACAGTAGACAATGAGACGTGGTAAGATTAGAGATACAGTAGACAATGAGACGTGGTAAGATGAGAGATACAGTAGACAATGAGACGTGGTAAGATGAGAGATACAGTAGACAATGAGACTGGTAGATGAGAGATACAGTAGACAATGAGACGTGGTAAGATGAGATACAGTAGACAATGAGACGTGGTAAGATGAGAGATACAGTAGACAATGAGACCTAGTGAGATGAGACATACAGTAGACAATGAGACTGGTGAGATGAGAGATACAGTAGACAATGAGACGTGGTAAGATGAGAGATACAGTAGACAATGAGACGTGGTAAGATGAGAGATACAGTAGACAATGAGACGTGGTAGATGAGAGATACAGTAGACAATGAACCTGGTGAGATGAGACATACAGTAGACAATGAGACGAGGTAAGATGAGAGATACAGTAGACAATGAGACCTAGTAAGATGAGACATACAGTAGACAATGAGACGTGGTGAGATGAGAGATACAGTAGACAATGAGACCTGGTAAGATGAGAGATACAGTAGACAATGAGACCTTGTAAGATGAGAGATACAGTAGACTATGAGACGTTGTAAGATGAGAGATACAGTAGACAATGAGACGTGGTAAGATGAGAGATACAGTAGACAATGAGACGTGGTAAGATGAGAGATACAGTAGACAATGAG
This sequence comes from Megaustenia siamemsis, assembly GCA_032433765.1. NCBI lineage: Eukaryota > Metazoa > Mollusca > Gastropoda > Stylommatophora > Ariophantidae > Megaustenia > Megaustenia siamemsis. The sequence goes on along the minus strand of JAVIAB010000047.1, from coordinate 99,536,514 downwards.
ACTGGTGAGATGAAGATACAGTAGACAATGAGACCTGGTGAGATGAGAGATACAGTAGACAATGAGACGTGGTAAGATGAGAGATACAGTAGACAATGAGACGTGTAAGATGAGAGATACAGTAGACAATGAGACGTGGTAAGATGAGAGATACAGTAGAAATGAGACGTGGTAAGATGAGAGATACAGTAGACAATGAGACGTGGTAAGATGAAGATACAGTAGACAATGAGACGTGGTAGATGAGAGATACAGTAGACAATGAGACGTGGTAAGATGAGAGATACAGTAGACAATGAGACGTGGTAAATGAGAGATACAGTAGACAATGAGACGTGGTAAGATGAGAGATACAGTAGACAATGAGACGTGGTAAGATGAGAGATACAGTAGACAATGAGACGTGGTAGATGAGAGATACAGTAGACAATGAGACGTGGTAAGATGAGAGATACAGTAGACAATGAGACGTGGTGAGATGAGAGATATAGTAGACAATGATACGTGGTAAGATGAGAGATACAGTAGACAATGAGACGTGGTAAGATGAGAGATACAGTAGACAATGAGACGTGGTGAGATGAGAGATACAGTAGACAATGAGACGTGGTAAGATGAGAGTACAGTAGACAATGATCGTGGTAATGAGAGATACAGTAGACAATGATACGTGGTAAGATGAGACATACAGTAGACAATGAACGTGGTAAGATGAGAGATACAGTAGACAATGATACGTGGTAAGATGAGAGATACAGTAGACAATGATACGTGGTAAGATGAGAGATACAGTAGACAATGATACGTGGTGAGATGAGAGATACAGTAGACAATGACCTGGTGAGATGAGACATACAGTAGACAATGAGACGTGGTGAGATGAGACATACAGTAGACAATGAGACGTGGTGAGATGAGACATACAGTAGACAATGAGACCTGGTGAGATGAGAGATACAGTAGACAATGAGACGTGGTGAGATGAGACATAAGTAGACAATGAGACCTGGTGAGATGAGAGATACAGTAGACAATGAGACCTGGTGAGATGAGACATACAGTAGACAATGAGACGTGGTGAGATGAGACATACAGTAGACAATGAGACCTGGTGAGATGAGAGATACAGTAGACAATGAGACGTGGTGAGATGAGAGATACAGTAGACAATGAGACCTGGTGAGATGAGAGATACAGAAGACAATGAGACCTGGTGAGATGAGAGACCACAGTAGACAATGAGACGTGGCGAGATGAGACATACAGTAGACAATGCAACGTGGTGAGATGAGAGATACAGTAGACAATGAGACCTGGTGAGATGAGACATACAGTAGACATGAGACCTGGTGAGATGAGAGATACAGTAGACAATGAGACCTGGTGAGATGAGAGATGCAGAAGACAATGAGACCTGGTGAGATGAGAGATACAGTAGACAATGAGACGTGGCGAGATGAGACATACAGTTACAATGCAACGTGGTGAGATGAGAGATACAGTAGACAATGAGACGTGGTAAGATGAGACATACAGTAGACAATGAGACGTGGTGAGATGAGAGATACAGTAGACAATGAGACGTGGTAAGATGAGAGATACAGAAGACATGAGACGTGGTAAGATGAGAGATACAGTAGACAATGAGACCTGGTGAGATGAGAGATACACAGTAGACAATGAGACCTAGTGAGATGAGACATACAGTAGACAATGAGACGTGTTGAGATGAGAGATACAGAACAATGAGACGTGGTAAGATGAGAGATACAGTAGACAATGAGACGTGGTAAGATTAGAGATACAGTAGACAATGAGACTGGTAAGATGAGAGATACAGTAGACAATGAGACGGTAAGATGAGAGATACAGTAGACAATGCACGTGTGAGATGAGAGATACAGTAGACAATGAGACCTAGTGAGATGAGACATACAGTAGACAATGAGACGTGGTGAGATGAGACATACAGTAGACAATGAGACGTGGTAAGATGAGAGATACAGTAGACAATGAGGCGTGGTAAGATGAGAGATACAGTAGACAATGTGACGTGGTACGATGAGATATACAGTAGACAATGAGACGTGGTAAGATGAGAGATACAGTAGACAATGAGACGTGGTAAGATGAGAGATACAGAAGACAATGAGACGTGGTAAGATGAGAGATACAGTAGACAATGAGACGTGGTAAGATGAGAGATACAGTAGACAATGAGACGTGGTAAGATGAGAGATACAGTAGACAATGAGACGTGGTAAGATGAGAGATACAGTAGACAATGAGACGTGGTAAGATGAGAGATACAGTAGACAATGAGACGTGGTAAGATGAGATATACAGTAGACAATGAGACGTGGTAAGATGAGAGATACAGTAGACAATGAGACCTAGTGAGATGAGACATACAGTAGACAATGAGACCTTGTGAGATGAGAGATACAGTAGACAATGAGACGTGGTAAGATGAGAGATACAGTAGACAATGAGACGTGGTAAGATGAGAGATACAGTAGACAATGAGACGTGGTAAGATGAGAGATACAGTAGACAATGAGACCTGGTGAGATGAGACATACAGTAGACAATGAGACGTGGTAAGATGAGAGATACAGTAGACAATGAGACCTGGTGAGATGAGACATACAGTAGACAATGAGACGTGGTAAGATGAGAGATACAGTAGACAATGAGACCTGGTAAGATGAGACATACAGTAGACAATGAGACGTGGTGAGATGAGAGATACAGTAGACAATGAGACCTGGTAAGATGAGACATACAGTAGACAATGAGACCTTGTAAGATGAGAGATACAGTAGACAATGAGACGTTGTAAGATGAGAGATACAGTAGACAATGAGACGTGGTAAGATGAGAGATACAGTAGACAATGAGACGTGGTAAGATGAGAGATACAGTAGACAATGAGACCTGGTGAGATGAGAGATACAGTAGACAATGAGACCTGGTGAGATGAGAGATACAGTAGACAATGAGACGTGGTAAGATGAGAGATACAGTAGACAATGAGACGTGGTAAGATGAGAGATACAGTAGACAATGAGACGTGGTAAGATGAGAGATACAGTAGACAATGAGACGTGGTAAGATGAGAGATACAGTAGACAATGAGACGTGGTAAGATGAGAGATACAGTAGACAATGATACGTGGTAAGATGAGAGATACAGTAGACAATGAGACGTGGTAAGATGAGAGATACAGTAGACAATGAGACGTGGTAAGATGAGAGATACAGTAGACAATGAGACGTGGTAAGATGAGAGATACAGTAGACAATGAGACGTGGTAAGATGAGAGATACAGTAGACAATGAGACGTGGTAAGATGAGAGATACAGTAGACAATGAGACCTGGTAAGATGAGAGATACAGTAGACAATGAGACGTGGTAAGATGAGAGATACAGTAGACAATGAGACGTGGTGAGATGAGAGATACAGTAGACAATGAGACGTGGTGAGATGAGAGATACAGTAGACAATGAGACGTGGTAAGATGAGAGATACAGTAGACAATGAGACGTGGTAAGATGAGAGATACAGTAGACAATGAGACGTGGTAAGATGAGATATACAGTAGACAATGAGACCTGGTGAGATGAGACATACAGTAGACAATGAGACGTGGTAAGATGAGAGATACAGTAGACAATGAGACCTGGTGAGATGAGACATACAGTAGACAATGAGACGTGGTAAGATGAGAGATACAGTAGACAATGAGACCTGGTAAGATGAGACATACAGTAGACAATGAGACGTGGTGAGATGAGAGATACAGTAGACAATGAGACGTGGTAAGATGAGACATACAGTAGACAATGAGACCTGTAAGATGAGACATACAGTAGACAATGAGACGTGGTAAGATGAGAGATACAGTAGACAATGAGACGTGGTAAGATGAGAGATACAGTAGACAATGAGACGTGGTGAGATGAGAGATACAGTAGACAATGAGACGTGGTGAGATGAGAGATACAGTAGACAATGAGACGTGAGATGAGAGATACAGTAGACAATGGACGTGGTAAGATGAGAGATACAGTAGACAATGAGACGTGGTAAGATGAGAGATACAGTAGACAATGAGACGTGGTAAGATGAGAATACAGTAGACAATGAGACGTGGTAAGATGAGAGATACAGTAGACAATGAGACGTGGTAAGATGAGAGATACAGTAGACAATGAGACGTGGTAAGATGAGAGATACAGTAGACAATGAGACGTGGTAAGATGAGAGATACAGTAGACAATGAGACGTGGTAAGATGAGAGATACAGTAGACAATGAGACGTGGTAAGATGAGAGATACAGTAGACAATGAGACGTGGTGAGATGAGAGATACAGTAGACAATGAGACCTGGTAAGATGAGAGATACAGTAGACAATGAGACGTGGTGAGATGAGACATACAGTAGACAATGAGACGTGGTGAGATGAGAGATACAGTAGACAATGAGACCTGGTGAGATGAGACATACAGTAGACAATGAGACGTGGTAAGATGAGAGATACAGTAGACAATGAGACCTGGTGAGATGAGAGATACAGTAGACAATGAGACGTGGTGAGATGAGACATACAGTAGACAATGAGACGTGGTAAGATGAGAGATACAGTAGACAATGAGACGTGGTAAGATGAGAGATACAGTAGACAATGAGACGTGGTAGATGAGAGATACAGTAGACAATGAGACGTGGTGAGATGAGACATACAGTAGACAATGAGACGTGGTAGATGAGAGATACAGTAGACAATGAGACGTGGTAGATGAGAGATACAGTAGACAATGAGACGTGGTAAGATGAGAGATACAGTAGACAATGAGACGTGGTAAGATGAGATATACAGTAGACAATGAGACCTGGTGAGATGAGAGATACAGTAGACAATGAGACGTGGTAAGATGAGAGATACAGTAGACAATGAGACGTGGTGAGATGAGAGATACAGTAGACAATGAGACGTGGTAAGATGAGAGATACAGTAGACAATGATACGTGGTAAGATGAGAGATACAGTAGACAATGAGACGTGGTGAGATGAGAGATACAGTAGACAATGAGACGTGGTAAGATGAGAGATACAGTAGACAATGAGACGTGGTAAGATGAGAGATACAGTAGACAATGAGACGTGGTAAGATGAGACATACAGTAGACAATGAGACGTGGTAAGATGAGAGATACAGTAGACAATGAGACGTGGTAAGATGAGAGATACAGTAGACAATGAGACGTGGTAAGATGAGAGATACAGTAGACAATGAGACGTGGTGAGATGAGAGATACAGTAGACAATGAGACCTGGTGAGATGAGACATACAGTAGACAATGAGACGTGGTGAGATGAGACATACAGTAGACAATGAGACGTGGTGAGATGAGACATACAGTAGACAATGAGACCTGGTGAGATGAGAGATACAGTAGACAATGAGACCTGGAGAGATGAGACATAAAGTAGACAATGAGACCTGGTGAGATGAGAGATACAGTAGACAATGAGACGTGGTGAGATGAGAGATACAGTAGACAATGAGACCTGGTGAGATGAGACATACAGTAGACAATGAGACCTGGTGAGATGAGAGATACAGTAGACAATGAGACGTGGTGAGATGAGAGATACAGTAGACAATGAGACCTGGTGAGATGAGAGATACAGTAGACAATGAGACGTGGTAAGATGAGAGATACAGTAGACAATGAGACGTGGTGAGATGAGAGATACAGTAGACAATGAGACGTGGTGAGATGAGAGATACAGTAGACAATGAGACCTGGTGAGATGAGACATACAGTAGACAATGAGACCTGGTGAGATGAGAGATACAGTAGACAATGAGACGTGGTGAGATGAGAGATACAGTAGACAATGAGACCTGGTGAGATGAGAGATACAGTAGACAATGAGACCTGGTGAGATGAGAGATACAGTAGACAATGAGACGTGGTGAGATGAGACATACAGTAGACAATGAGACGTGGTGAGATGAGAGATACAGTAGACAATGAGACGTGGTGAGATGAGACATACAGTAGACAATGAGACGTGGTGAGATGAGAGATACAGTAGACAATGAGACGTGGTAAGATGAGAGATACAGTAGACAATGAGACGTGGTAAGATGAGAGATACAGTAGACAATGAGACCTGGTGAGATGAGAGATACAGTAGACAATGAGACCTGGTGAGATGAGACATACAGTAGACAATGAGACGTGGTGAGATGAGAGATACAGTAGACAATGAGACGTGGTAAGATGAGAGATACAGTAGACAATGAGACGTGGTAAGATTAGAGATACAGTAGACAATGAGACGTGGTAAGATGAGAGATACAGTAGACAATGAGACGTGGTAAGATGAGAGATACAGTAGACAATGAGACGTGGTGAGATGAGAGATACAGTAGACAATGAGACCTGGTGAGATGAGACATACAGTAGACAATGAGACGTGGTGAGATGAGACATACAGTAGACAATGAGACGTGGTAAGATGAGAGATACAGTAGACAATGAGACGTGGTAAGATGAGAGATACAGTAGACAATGAGACGTGGTAAGATGAGATATACAGTAGACAATGAGACGTGGTAAGATGAGAGATACAGTAGACAATGAGACGTGGTAAGATGAGAGATACAGTAGACAATGAGACGTGTAAGATGAGAGATACAGTAGACAATGAGACGTGGTAAGATTAGAGATACAGTAGACAATGAGACGTGGTAAGATGAGAGATACAGTAGACAATGAGACGTGGTAAGATGAGAGATACAGTAGACAATGAGACGTGGTAAGATGAGAGATACAGTAGACAATGAGACGTGGTAAGATGAGAGATACAGTAGACAATGAGACCTAGTGAGATGAGACATACAGTAGACAATGAGACCTGGTGAGATGAGAGATACAGTAGACAATGAGACGTGGTAAGATGAGAGATACAGTAGACAATGAGACGTGGTAAGATGAGAGATACAGTAGACAATGAGACCTAGTGAGAGATGAGACATACAGTAGACAATGAGACCTGGTGAGATGAGAGATACAGTAGACAATGAGACGTGGTAAGATGAGAGATACAGAAGACAATGAGACGTGGTAAGATGAGAGATACAGTAGACAATGAGACGTGGTAAGATGAGATATACAGTAGACAATGAGACCTGGTGAGATGAGACATACAGTAGACAATGAGACGTGGTAAGATGAGAGATACAGTAGACAATGAGACCTGGTGAGATGAGACATACAGTAGACAATGAGACGTGGTAAGATGAGAGATACAGTAGACAATGAGACCTAGTAAGATGAGACATACAGTAGACAATGAGACGTGGTGAGATGAGAGATACAGTAGACAATGAGACCTGGTAAGATGAGACATACAGTAGACAATGAGACCTGGTAAGATGAGACATACAGTAGACAATGAGACGTGGTAAGATGAGAGATACAGTAGACAATGAGACGTGGTAAGATGAGAGATACAGTAGACAATGAGACGTGGTAAGATGAGAGATACAGTAGACAATGAGACCTGGTGAGATGAGAGATACAGTAGACAATGAGACCTGGTGAGATGAGAGATACAGTAGACAATGAGACGTGGTAAGATGAGAGATACAGTAGACAATGAGACGTGGTAAGATGAGAGATACAGTAGACAATGAGACGTGGTGAGATGAGAGATACAGTAGACAATGAGACGTGGTAAGATGAGAGATACAGTAGACAATGAGACGTGGTAAGATGAGAGATACAGTAGACAATGAGACGTGGTAAGATGAGAGATACAGTAGACAATGAGACGTGGTAAGATGAGAGATACAGTAGACAATGAGACGTGGTAAGATGAGAGATACAGTAGACAATGAGACGTGGTAAGATGAGAGATACAGTAGACAATGAGACGTGGTAAGATGAGAGATACAGTAGACAATGAGACGTGGTAAGATGAGAGATACAGTAGACAATGAGACGTGGTAAGATGAGAGATACAGTAGACAATGAGACGTGGTGAGATGAGAGATACAGTAGACAATGAGACGTGGTAAGATGAGAGATACAGTAGACAATGATACGTGGTAAGATGAGAGATACAGTAGACAATGAGACGTGGTGAGATGAGAGATACAGTAGACAATGAGACGTGGTAAGATGAGAGATACAGTAGACAATGAGACGTGGTAAGATGAGAGATACAGTAGACAATGAGACGTGGTAAGATGAGACATACAGTAGACAATGAGACGTGGTAAGATGAGAGATACAGTAGACAATGAGACGTGGTAAGATGAGAGATACAGTAGACAATGAGACCTGGTAAGATGAGAGATACAGTAGACAATGAGACGTGGTAAGATGAGAGATACAGTAGACAATGAGACCTGGTAAGATGAGAGATACAGTAGACAATGAGACGTGGTAAGATGAGAGATACAGTAGACAATGAGACGTGGTGAGATGAGAGATACAGTAGACAATGAGACGTGGTAAGATGAGAGATACAGTAGACAATGAGACGTGGTAAGATGAGAGATACAGTAGACAATGAGACGTGGTGAGATGAGAGATACAGTAGACAATGAGACGTGGTAAGATGAGACATACAGTAGACAATGAGACCTGGTGAGATGAGACATACAGTAGACAATGAGACGTGGTAAGATGAGAGATACAGTAGACAATGAGACCTGGTGAGATGAGACATACAGTAGACAATGAGACGTGGTAAGATGAGAGATACAGTAGACAATGAGACCTGGTGAGATGAGACATACAGTAGACAATGAGACGTGGTAAGATGAGAGATACAGTAGACAATGAGACGTGGTGAGATGAGAGATACAGTAGACAATGAGACCTGGTGAGATGAGACATACAGTAGACAATGAGACGTGGTAAGATGAGAGATACAGTAGACAATGAGACGTGGTAAGATGAGAGATACAGTAGACAATGAGACCTGGTGAGATGAGAGATACAGTAGACAATGAGACGTGGTGAGATGAGAGATACAGTAGACAATGAGACCTGGTGAGATGAGAGATACAGTAGACAATGATACGTGGTAAGATGAGAGATACAGTAGACAATGAGACGTGGTGAGATGAGAGATACAGTAGACAATGAGACGTGGTAAGATGAGACATACAGTAGACAATGAGACGTGGTAAGATGAGAGATACAGTAGACAATGAGACCTGGTGAGATGAGACATACAGTAGACAATGAGACGTGGTGAGATGAGAGATACAGTAGACAATGAGACCTGGTAAGATGAGACATACAGTAGACAATGAGACGTGGTAAGATGAGACATACAGTAGACTATGAGACGTGGTAAGATGAGAGATACAGTAGACAATGAGACGTGGTAAGATGAGAGATACAGTAGACAATGGACGTGGTAAGATGAGAGATACAGTAGACAATGAGACGTGGTAAGATGAGAGATACATTAGACAATGAGACCTGGTAAGATGAGAGATACAGTAGACAATGAGACGTGGTAAGATGAGAGATACAGTAGACAATGAGACGTGGTGAGATGAGAGATACAGTAGACAATGAGACCTGGTGAGATGAGACATACAGTAGACAATGAGACGTGGTGAGATGAGACATACAGTAGACAATGAGACGTGATGAGATGAGACATACAGTAGACAATGAGACCTGGTGAGATGAGAGATACAGTAGACAATGAGACGTGGTAAGATGAGAGATACAGTAGACAATGAGACGTGGTAAGATGAGAGATACAGTAGACAATGAGACGTGGTAAGATGAGAGATACAGTAGACAATGAGACGTGGTAAGATGAGAGATACAGTAGACAATGAGACGTGGTGAGATGAGAGATACAGTAGACAATGAGACCTGGTGAGATGAGACATACAGTAGACAATGAGACCTGGTAAGATGAGAGATACAGTAGACAATGAGACCTGGTGAGATGAGACATACAGTAGACAATGAGACGTGGTTAGATGAGAGATACAGTAGACAATGAGACCTGGTGAGATGAGACATACAGTAGACAATGAGACGTGGTAAGATGAGAGATACAGTAGACAATGAGACCTGGTGAGATGAGAGATACAGTAGACAATGAGACCTGGTGAGATGAGACATACAGTAGACAATGAGACGTGGTAAGATGAGAGATACAGTAGACAATGAGACGTGGTAAGATGAGAGATACAGTAGACAATGAGACGTGGTAAGATGAGAGATACAGTAGACAATGAGACCTGGTGAGATGAGACATACAGTAGACAATGAGACGTGGTGAGATGAGAGATACAGTAGACAATGAGACGTGGTAAGATGAGAGATACAGTAGACAATGAGACGTGGTAAGATGAGAGATACAGTAGACAATGAGACGTGGTAAGATGAGATATACAGTAGACAATGAGACCTGGTGAGATGAGACATACAGTAGACAATGAGACGTGGTTAGATGAGAGATACAGTAGACAATGAGACGTGGTGAGATGAGAGATATAGTAGACAATGATACGTGGTAAGATGAGAGATACAGTAGACAATGATACGTGGTAAGATGAGAGATACAGTAGACAATGAGACGTGGTGAGATGAGAGATACAGTAGACAATGAGACGTGGTAAGATGAGAGATACAGTAGACAATGATACGTGGTAAGATGAGAGATACAGTAGACAATGAGACGTGGTAAGATGAGACATACAGTAGACAATGATACGTGGTAAGATGAGAGATACAGTAGACAATGAGACGTGGTAAGATGAGAGATACAGTAGACAATGAGACGTGGTAAGATGAGAGATACAGTAGACAATGAGACGTGGTGAGATGAGAGATACAGTAGACAATGAGACCTGGTGAGATGAGACATACAGTAGACAATGAGACGTGGTGAGATGAGACATACAGTAGACAATGAGACGTGGTGAGATGAGACATACAGTAGACAATGAGACCTGGTGAGATGAGAGATACAGTAGACAATGAGACCTGGAGAGATGAGACATAAGTAGACAATGAGACCTGGTGAGATGAGAGATACAGTAGACAATGAGACCTGGTGAGATGAGACATACAGTAGACAATGAGACCTGGTGAGATGAGACATACAGTAGACAATGAGACCTGGTGAGATGAGAGATACAGTAGACAATGAGACGTGGTGAGATGAGAGATACAGTAGACAATGAGACCTGGTGAGATGAGAGATACAGAAGACAATGAGACCTGGTGAGATGAGAGATACAGTAGACAATGAGACGTGGCGAGATGAGACATACAGTAGACAATGAACGTGGTGAGATGAGAGATACAGTAGACAATGAGACCTGGTGAGATAAGACATACAGTAGACAATGAGACCTGGTGAGATGAGAGATACAGTAGACAATGAGACGTGGTGAGATGAGAGATACAGTAGACAATGAGACCTAGTGAGATGAGAGATACAGTAAGACAATGAGACCTGGTGAGATGAGAGATACAGTAGACAATGAGACGTGGCGAGATGAGAGATACAGTAGACAATGAACGTGGTGAGATGAGAGATACAGTAGACAATGAGACGTGGTTAGATGAGACATACAGTAGACAATGAGACGTGGTGAGATGAGAGATACAGTAGACAATGAGACGTGGTAAGATGAGAGATACAGTAGACAATGAGACGTTGTAAGATGAGAGATACAGTAGACAATGAGACCTGGTGAGATGAGAGATACAGTAGACAATGAGACCTAGTGAGATGAGACATACAGTAGACAATGAGACGTGGTGAGATGAGAGATACAGTAGACAATGAGACGTGGTAAGATGAGAGATACAGTAGACAATGAGACGTGGTAAGATTAGAGATACAGTAGACAATGAGACGTGGTAAGATGAGAGATACAGTAGACAATGAGACGTGGTAAGATGAGAGATACAGTAGACAATGAACGTGGTGAGATGAGAGATACAGTAGACAATGAGACCTAGTGAGATGAGACATACAGTAGACAATGAGACGTGGTAAGATGAGAGATACAGTAGACAATGAGACGTGGTAAGATGAGAGATACAGTAGACAATGTGAAGTGGTAAGATGAGATATACAGTAGACAATGAGACGTGGTAAGATGAGAGATACAGTAGACAATGAGACGTGGTAAGATGAGAGATACAGTAGACAATGAGACGTGGTAAGATGAGAGATACAGTAGACAATGAGACGTGGTAAGATGAGAGATACAGTAGACAATGAGACGTGGTAAGATGAGAGATACAGTAGACAATGAGACGTGGTAAGATGAGAGATACAGTAGACAATGAGACGTGGTAAGATGAGAGATACAGTAGACAATGAGACGTGGTAAGATGAGAGATACAGTAGACAATGAGACCTGGTGAGATGAGACATACAGTAGACAATGAGACCTGGTGAGATGAGAGATACAGTAGACAATGAGACGTGGTAAGATGAGAGATAAAGTAGACAATGAGACGTGGTAAGATGAGAGATACAGTAGACAATGAGACGTGGTAAGATGAGAGATACAGTAGACAATGAGACCTGGTGAGATGAGACATACAGTAGACAATGAGACGTGGTAAGATGAGAGATACAGTAGACAATGAGACCTGGTGAGATGAGACATACAGTAGACAATGAGACGTGGTAAGATGAGAGATACAGTAGACAATGAGACCTAGTAAGATGAGACATACAGTAGACAATGAGACGTGGTGAGATGAGAGATACAATAGACAATGAGACCTGGTAAGATGAGACATACAGTAGACAATGAGACCTTGTAAGATGAGACATACAGTAGACAATGAGACGTTGTAAGATGAGAGATACAGTAGACAATGAGACGTGGTAAGATGAGAGATACAGTAGACAATGAGACGTGGTAAGATGAGAGATACAGTAGACAATGAGACCTGGTGAGATGAGAGATACAGTAGACAATGAGACCTGGTGAGATGAGAGATACAGTAGACAATGAGACGTGGTAAGATGAGAGATACAGTAGACAATGAGACGTGTTAAGATGAGAGATACAGTAGACAATGAGACGTGGTGAGATGAGAGATACAGTAGACAATGAGACGTGGTAAGATGAGAGATACAGTAGACAATGAGACGTGGTAAGATGAGAGATACAGTAGACAATGAGACGTGGTAAGATGAGAGATACAGTAGACAATGAGACGTGGTAAGATGAGAGATACAGTAGACAATGAGACGTGGTAAGATGAGAGATACAGTAGACAATGAGACGTGGTAAGATGAGAGATACAGTAGACAATGAGACGTGGTAAGATGAGAGATACAGTAGACAATGAGACGTGGTAAGATGAGAGATACAGTAGACAATGAGACGTGGTAAGATGAGAGATACAGTAGACAATGAGACGTGGTGAGATGAGAGATACAGTAGACAATGAGACGTGGTAAGATGAGAGATACAGTAGACAATGAGACGTGGTAAGATGAGAGATACAGTAGACAATGAGACGTGGTGAGATGAGAGATACAGTAGACAATGAGACGTGGTAAAATGAGAGATACAGTAGACAATGATACGTGGTAAGATGAGAGATACAGTAGACAATGATACGTGGTAAGATGAGACATACAGTAGACAATGAGACGTGGTAAGATGAGAGATACAGTAGACAATGATACGTGGTAAGATGAGAGATACAGTAGACAATGATACGTGGTAAGATGAGAGATACAGTAGACAATGATACGTGGTGAGATGAGAGATACAGTAGACAATGAGACGTGGTGAGATGAGAGATACAGTAGACAATGAGACCTGGTGAGATGAGACATACAGTAGACAATGAGACGTGGTGAGATGAGACATACAGTAGACAATGAGACGTGGTAAGATGAGACATACAGTAGACAATGAGACCTGGAGAGATGAGAGATACAGTAGACAATGAGACTTGGTAAGATGAGACATACAGTAGACAATGAGACGTGGTAAGATGAGAGATACAGTAGACAATGAGACGTGGTGAGATGAGAGATACAGTAGACAATGAGACGTGGTGAGATGAGACATACAGTAGACAATGAGACGTGGTGAGATGAGAGATACAGTAGACAATGAGACCTGGTGAGATGAGAGATACAGTAGACAATGAGACCTGGTGAGATGAGAGATACAGTAGACAATGAGACCTGGTGAGATGAGACATACAGTAGACAATGAGACCTGGTGAGATGAGACATACAGTAGACAATGAGACGTGGTGAGATGAGAGATACAGTAGACAATGAGACCTGGTGAGATGAGAGATACAGTAGACAATGAGACCTGGTGAGATGAGACATACAGTAGACAATGAGACCTGGTGAGATGAGAGATACAGTAGACAATGAGACCTGGTGAGATGAGACATACAGTAGACAATGAGACCTGGTGAATGAGACATACAGTAGACAATGAGACCTGGTGAGATGAGAGATACAGTAGACAATGAGACCTGGTGAGATGAGAGATACAGTAGACAATGAGACCTGGTGAGATGAGAGATACAGTAGACAATGAGACCTGGTGAGATGAGAGATACAGTAGACAATGAGACGTGGCGAGATGAGACATACAGTAGACAATGATACGTGGTGAGATGAGAGATACAGTAGACAATGAGACGTGGTAAGATGAGACATACAGTAGACAATGAGACCTGGTGAGATGAGACATACAGTAGACAATGAGACGTGGTGAGATGAGAGATACAGTAGACAATGAGACGTGGTAAGATGAGAGATACAGAAGACAATGAGACGTGGTAAGATGAGAGATACAGTAGACAATGAGACGTGGTAAGATGAGAGATACAGTAGACAATGAGGCGTGGTAAGATGAGAGATACAGTAGACAATGAGACGTGGTAAGATGAGAGATACAGAAGACAATGAGACGTGGTAAGATGAGAGATACAGTAGACAATGAGACGTGGTAAGATGAGAGATACAGTAGACAATGAGACCTGGTGAGATGAGACATACAGTAGACAATGAGACGTGGTAAGATTAGAGATACAGTAGACAATGAGACCTAGTAAGATGAGACATACAGTAGACAATGAGACGTGGTGAGATGAGAGATACAATAGACAATGAGACCTGGTAAGATGAGACATACAGTAGACAATGAGACGTGGTAAGATGAGAGATACAATAGACAATGAGACCTTGTAAGATGAGACATACAGTAGACAATGAGACGTGGTGAGATGAGAGATACAGTAGACAATGAGACCTTGTAAGATGAGACATACAGTAGACAATGAGATCTTGTAAGATGAGAGATACAGTAGACAATGAGACTTTGTAAGATGAGACATACAGTAGACAATGAGACGTGGTGAGATGAGAGATACAATAGACAATGAGACCTGGTAAGATGAGAGATACAATAGACAATGAGACCTTGTAAGATGAGAGATACAATAGACAATGAGACCTGGTAAGATGAGAGATACAATAGACAATGAGACCTGGTAAGATGAGAGATACAATAGACAATGAGACCTGGTAAGATGAGAGATACAATAGACAATGAGACCTTGTAAGATGAGACATGCAGTAGACTATGAGACGTTGTAAGATGAGAGATGCAGTAGACAATGAGACGTGGTAAGATGAGAGATACAGTAGACAATGAGACGTGGTAAGATGAGAGATACAGTAGACAATGAGACCTGGTAAGATGAGACATACAGTAGACAATGAGACCTGGTGAGATGAGAGATACAATAGACAATGAGACCTGGTGAGATGAGAGATACAATAGACAATGAGACCTGGTGAGATGAGACATACAGTTGACAATGAGACGTGGTGAGATGAGACATACAGTAGACAATGAGACGTGGTAAGATGAGACATACAGTAGACAATGAGACCTGGTAAGATGAGACATACAGTAGACAATGAGACCTTGAAAGATGAGACATGCAGTAGACAATGAGACCTTGTAAGATGAGACATACAGTAGACAATGAGACCTTGTAAGATGAGACATGCAGTAGACAATGAGACCTTGTAAGATGAGACATACAGTAGACAATGAGACCTTGTAAGATGAGACATGCAGTAGACTATGAGACGTTGTAAGATGAGAGATGCAGTAGACAATGATACGTGGTAAGATGAGAGATACAGTAGACAATGATACGTGGTAAGATGAGAGATACAGTAGACAATGAGACCTTGTAAGATGAGAGATACAGTAGACAATGAGATGTGGTAAGATGAGAGATACAGTAGACAATGATACGTGGTAAGATGAGAGATACAGTAGACAATGATACGTGGTGAGATGAGAGATACAGTAGACAATGATACGTGGTAAGATGAGAGATACAGTAGACAATGAGACGTGGTGAGATGAGAGATACAGTAGACAATGAGACGAGGTAAGATGAGAGATACAGTAGACAATGAGACGTGGTAAGATGAGAGATACAGTAGACAATGAGACGTGGTAAGATGAGAGATACAGTAGACAATGAGACGTGGTAAGATGAGAGATACAGTAGACAATGAGACGTGGTAAGATGAGAGATACAGTAGACAATGAGACGTGGTAAGATGAGAGATACAGTAGACAATGAGACGTGGTGAGATGAGAGATACAGTAGACAATGAGACGTGGTGAGATGAGAGATACAGTAGACAATGAGACGTGGTAAGATGAGAGATACAGTAGACAATGAGACGTGGTAAGATGAGAGATACAGTAGACAATGAGACCTGGTGAGATGAGAGATACAGTAGACAATGAGACCTGGTGAGATGAGAGATACAGTAGACAATGAGACGTGGTAAGATGAGAGATACAGTAGACAATGAGACGTGGTAAGATGAGAGATACAGTAGACAATGAGAAGTGGTAAGATGAGACATACAGTAGACAATGAGACGTGGTAAGATGAGACATACAGTAGACAATGAGACCTGGTGAGATGAGACATACAGTAGACAATGAGACGTGGTGAGATGAGACATACAGTAGACAATGAGACGTGGTGAGATGAGACATACAGTAGACAATGAGACCTGGTGAGATGAGAGATACAGTAGACAATGAGACTTGGTAAGATGAGACATACAGTAGACAATGAGACCTGGTGAGATGAGAGATACAGTAGACAATGAGACTTGGTAAGATGAGACATACAGTAGACAATGAGACGTGGTAAGATGAGAGATACAGTAGACAATGAGACGTGGTAAGATGAGACATACAGTAGACAATGAGACGTGGTAAGATGAGACATACAGTAGACAATGAGACGTGGTGAGATGAGACATACAGTAGACAATGAGACGTGGTAAGATGAGACATACAGTAGACAATGAGACCTGGTGAGATGAGAGATACAGTAGACAATGAGACTTGGTAAGATGAGACATACAGTAGACAATGAGACGTGGTAAGATGATAGATACAGTAGACAATGAGACGTGGTGAGATGAGAGATGCAGTAGACAATGAGACCTGGTGAGATGAGACATACAGTAGACAATGAGACGTGGTGAGACGAGAGATACAGTAGACAATGAGACCTGGTGAGATGAGAGATACAGTAGACAATGAGACCTGATGAGATGAGAGATACAGTAGACAATGAGACGTGGTAAGATGAGAGATACAGTAGATAATCAGACGTGGTAAGATGAGAGATACAGTAGACAATGAGACGTGGTAAGATGAGAGATACAGTAGACAATGAGGCGTGGTAAGATGAGAGATACAGTAGGCAATGAGACGTGGTGAGATGAGAGATGCAGTAGACAATGAGACGTGGTAAGATGAGAGATACAGTAGACAATGAGGCGTGGTAAGATGAGAGATACAGTAGATAATGAGACGTGGTAAGATGAGAGATACAGTAGACAATGAGGCGTGGTAAGATGAGAGATACAGTAGGCAATGAGACGTGGTGAGATGAGAGATGCAGTAGACAATGAGACGTGATAAGATGAGAGATACAGTAGACAATGAGACCTGGTGAGATGAGAGATGCAGTAGATATGAGACGTGGTGAGATGAGAGATGCAGTAGACAATGAGACCTGGTGAGATGAGACATACAGTAGACAATGAGACGTGGTAAGATGAGAGATACAGTAGACAATAAGACCTGGTGAGATGAGAGATACAGTTGACAATGCGACGTGGTGAGATGAGAGATACAGTAGACAATAAGACCTGGTGAGATGAGAGATACAGTTGACAATGAGACCTGGTGAGATGAGACATACAGTAGACAATAAGTCCTGGTGAGATGAGAGATACAGTTGACAATGAGACGTGGTGAGATGAGAGATACAGTAGACAATGAGACGTGGTAAGATGAGAGATACATTAGACAATGAGACCTGGTGAGATGAGACATACAGGAGACAATGAGACCTGGTGAGATGAGAGATACAGTTGACAATGAGACGTTGTGAAATGAGAGATACAGTAGACAATGAGACGTGGTAAGATGAGAGATACCGTAGACAATGAGACCTGGTGAGATGAGACATACAGTAGACAATGAGACCTGGTGAGATGAGAGATACAGTAGTCAATGAGACCTGGTGAGATGAGACATACAGTAGACAATGAGACGTGGTAAGATGAGAGATACAGTAGACAATGAGACCTGGTAAGATGAGAGATACAGTAGACAATGAGACCTGGTGACATGAGACATACAGTAGACAATGAGACGTGGTAAGATGAGAGATACAGTAGACAATGAGACGTGGTGAGATGAGAGATGCAGTAGACAATGAGACCTCTTGAGATGAGAGATGCAGTAAAAATTAGACCTGGTGAGAGATACAGTAGTCAATGAGACCTGGTGAGATGAAACATACAGTAGACAATGAGACCTGGTGAGATGAGAGATACAGTAGACAATGAGACCTGGTGAGATGAGAGATACAGTAGACAATGAGACCTGGTGAGAAATACAGTAGACAATGAGACCTGGTGACATGAGACATACAGTAGACAATGAGACGTGGTAAGATGAGAGATACAGTAGACAATGAGACGTGGTGAGATGAGAGATGCAGTAGACAATGAGACCTCTTGAGATGAGAGATGCAGTAAAAATTAGACCTGGTGAGAGATACAGTAGTCAATGAGACCTGGTGAGATGAAACATACAGTAGACAATGAGACTTGGTGAGAGATATAGTAGATAACGAGACCTGGTTAGAGATACAGTAGACAATGAGACCTGGTGAGATGAGAGATACAGTAGACAATGAGACCTGGTGAGAAATACAGTAGACAATGAGACCTGGTGAGATGAGACATACAGTAGACATTGAGACCTGGTGAGATGAGAGATACAGTAGACATTGAGACCTGGTGAGATGAGAGATACAGTAGACATTGAGACCTGGTGAGATGAGACATACAGTAGACAATGCGACCTGGTGAGATGAGACATACAGTAGACAATGAGACCTGGTGTGAGATACAGTAGACAATGAGACTTAGTGAGAGATATGGTAGATAATGAGACGTGGTAAGATGAGAGATACAGTAGAAATGAGACCTGGTGAGATGAGAGATACAGTAGAAAATGAAACATGGTGAGAGATACAGTAGATACTGAGACATAGTGAGAGATACAGTAGATAATGAAACCTGGTGAGAGATACAGTAGATAATGAGACCTAGTGAGAGCTACAGTAGATAATGAGACCTGGTGAGAGATACAGTAGACAATGAGACCTAGTGAGAGATACAGTATACAATGAGACCTGGTGAGAGATACAGTAGATAATGAGACTTAGTAAGAGATACAGTAGATAATGAGACCTGGTGAGAGATACAGTAGACAATGAGACCTAGTGAGAGATACAGTAGATAATGAGACCTAGTGAGAGATACAGTAGATAATGAGACTTAGTGAGAGATACAGTAGACAATGAGACCTGGTGAGAGATACAGTAGACAATGAGACTTAGTGAGAGATACAGTAGATAATGAGACCTGGTGAGATGAGAGATACAGTAGACAATGAGACGTGGTAAGATGAGAGATACAGTAGATAATGAGACCTGGTGAGATGAGAGATACAGTAGATAATGAGACCTAGTGAGAGATACAGTAGATAATGAGACTTAGTGAGAGATACAGTAGACAATGAGACCTGGTGAGACATACAGTAGATAATGAGACCTGGTGAGACATACAGTAGATAATGAGACCTGGTGAGAGATACAGTAGACAAGAGACCTAGTGAGAGATACAGTAGATAATGAGACCTAGTGAGAGATACAGTAGATAATGAGACTTAGTGAGAGATACAGTAGATAATGAGACCTAGTGAGAGATACAGTAGATAATGAGACTTAGTGAGAGATACAGTAGATAATGAGACCTAGTGAGAGATACAGTAGATAATGAGACTTAGTGAGAGATACAGTAGACAATGAGACCTGGTGAGAGATACAGTAGACAATGAGACCTGGTGAGATGAGAGATACAGTAGATAATGAGACCTAGTGAGATGAGAGATACAGTAGATAATGAGACCTAGAAAGATGAGAGATACAGTAGATAATGAGACTTAGTGAGAGATACAGTAGATAATGAGACTTAGTGAGAGATACAGTAGATAATGAGACCTAGTGAGAGATACAGTAGATAATGAGACCTGGTGAGAGATACAGTAGACAATGAGACCTGGTGAGAGATACAGTAGACAATGAGACCTGGTGAGAGATACAGTAGACCATGAGACCTAGTGAGAGATACAGTAGACCATGAGACCTAGTAAGATGAGAGATACAGTAGACAATGAGACCTGGTGAGAAAAGAGATACAGTAGACAATGAGATCTTTGTGTTGTTTGTTATCTTTATGTTGTTTGTTGTCTTTGTGTTGTTTCTTATCCTTATGTTGTTTGTTATCTTTATGTTGTTTGTTGTCTTTGTGTTGTTTCTTATCCTTATGTTGTTTGTTATCTTTATGTTGTTTGTTGTCTTTGTGTTGTTTATTATCCTTATGTTGTTTGTTATCTTTATGTTGATCTTTGTGTTGTTTTTTTATATTTGTGTTGTTTGTAATCTTTGTGTTTGTTATCTTTATGTTGATCTTTGTGTTGTTTTTTATCTTTGTGTTATTTGTTATCTTTGTTTTGTTTGTTATCTTTGTGTTGTTTGTTATCTTTGTGTTGTTTGTTATTTTTGTGTTGTTTGTTATCTTTGTGTTATTTCTTATTGTTGTGTTTATTATCTTTGTGTTGTTTGTTATCTTTGAGTTCTTTGTTATCTTTGTAGTTGTTATCTTTGGTTTGTTTGTTATCTTTGTGTTGTTTGTTATCTTTGTGTTTGTTATCTATGTGTTTGTTATCTATGTGTTGTTAGTTATCGTTGTGTTATTTGTTATCTTTGTGTTTGTTATCTTTGTGTCGTTTGTTATTTATGTGTTGATTTTTGTGGTGTTTGTTATCTTTGTGTTTGTTATATTTGTGTTGTTTGCTATTTGTGTGTTGATCTTTGTGGTGTTTGTTATCTGTGTGTTATTTTTAATCTTTGTTTTTTTATATTTGTGTTGTTTGTTATCTTTGTTGTATTTTTTATCTTTGTGTTGTTTATCTTTATGCTATTTTGGTATCTTTGTGTTGATCTTTGTGTTGTTTGTTATCTTTGTGTTGTTTGTTATCTTTGTTTTGTTTGTTATTTTTGTGTTATTTTTATCTTTGTGTTGTTTGTTATTTTTCTTCAATTTGTTACCTTTGTGTTGTTTGTTATCTTTGTTCTATTTGTTATCTTTGGGTTGTTTGTTATTTTTCTTCAATTTGTTACCTTTGTGTTGTTTGTTATCTTTGTTCTATTTGTTATCTTTATGTTTTTTTTATCTTTGTTCTATTTGTTATCTTTGTGTTGTTTGTTTTCTTTTTTCTATTTGTTATCTTTATGTTGTTTTTATCTTTGTTCAATTTGTTATTTTTGTGTTGTTTGTTATCTTTCTTCAATTTGTTATCTTTGTGTTGTTTGTTATCTTTGTGTTGTTTGTTATCATTGTTCTATTTGTTATCTTTGTGTTGTTTGTTATCTTTGTGTTTTTTTTGTTATCTTTGTGTTGTTTGTTATCTTTGTTCTATTTGTTATCTTTCTTAATTTGTTATCTTTCTTAATTTGTTATCTTTGTGTTGTTTGTTATCTTTGTTCTATTTGTTATCTTTGTGTTATTTGTATCTTTGTGTTATTTTTATCTTTGTGTTGTTTGTTATCTTTGTTCTATTTGTTATCTTTGTTCTATTTGTTATCTTTGTGTTTATTGTTATCTTTCTTCAATGTGTTATCTTTGTGTTATTTGTTACCTTTGTTATCTTTGTTATCTTTGTGTTGTTTGTTATCTTTCTTCAATTTTTATCTTTGTGTTGTTTGGTATCTTTGTTCTATTTGTTATCTTTGTGTTGTTTGTTATCTTTGTTCTATTTGTTATCTTTGTGTTGTTTGTTATCTTTCTTCAATTTGTTATCTTTGTGTTGTTTGTTATCTTTGTTCTTTTTGTTATCTTTGTTATCTTTGTGCTGTTTGTTATATTTGTTCTATTTGTTATTTTTGTGTTGTTTGTTATCTTTGTGTTGTTTGTTATCGTTCTCAAGCACATCATTCCTCTTGTCGTTATTTTCTGTGTATGCACTTTGTTCAATGGCCATGTTTGACATTGATAACTTAAAGTTGGGAGGAAAATGCTATTTATCAATTGTCTCTGAGCTGTTAATGAGATGTTTGGATATTTAAAAAGTGGACCAAGTTGGTAGCTGACAGCGTTAGTTCTGTATTCGGGTCTCTTTCTCTCTGTTTATGCTTCCGTCTCATGTAAGATTATTTTCTGTTGATTAAACTCTGGGAAAAGATAAGTCGGTCAGAATGTATCATCAATGATAGAAGATAGAAGGTAACAGTGCTATAGATGGGAGAGTAGCATTAACAGATGTAGTAGAATGTATCATCATCATCATGTGCCATACCGGTTGGCGTAATTGATCATGTCCCTCCATAATCTTCTATCTACAGGGCATCGTGTCAGTTCTGTTGTTGACTGTTTTCCATGCCACGACACCGAGCTATCCAATATTTATCATCAATGATAAAAGATAGAAGTTGACAGTGTTATAGATGGAAGAGTAGCATTAACAGATGTAGTGGAATGTGTCATCAATGATAGAAGATAGAAGGTGACAGTGCTATAGATGGAAAAGTAGCACTAAAAGATGTAGTAGAATGTATCATCAATGATAGAAGATAGAAGGTGACAGTGCTATAGATAGGAGAGTAGCATTAACAGATGTAGTGGAATGTGTCATCAATGATAGAAGATAGAAGGTGACAGTGCTATAGATGGAAAAGTAGCACTAAAAGATGTAGTAGAATGTATCATCAATGATAGAAGATAGAAGGTGACAGTGCTATAGATAGGAGAGTAGCATTAACAGATGTAGTATAATGTATCATCAATGATAGAAGATAGAAGATAACAGTGCTATAGATAGGAGAGTAGCATTAACAGATGTAGTAGAATGTATCATCAATGATAGAAGATAGAAGATAACAGTGCTATAGATAGTAGAGTAGCATTAACAGATGTATTAGAATGTATCATCAATGATATAAGATAGAATGTGACAGTGCTATAAATAGGAGAGTAGCATTAGCAAATGTAGTAGAATGTATCACCAATGATAGAAGATAGAAGGTGACAGTGCTATAGATAGGAGAGTAGCATTAATAGATGTAGTAGAATGTATCACCAATGATAGAAGATGACTGTGCTATAGATAGGAGAGTAGCATTAATAGATGTATTATAATGTATCATCAGTGAGAGAAAATAGAAAGTGACAGTGCTATAGATGGGAGGGTAGCATTAATAGATGTAGTAGAATGTATCATCAATGAGATGAAGATAGAAGGTGACAGTGCTATAGATAGGAGAGTAGCATTAATAGATGTATTATAATGTATCATCAATGAGAGAAAATAGAAAGTGACAGTGCTATAGATGGGAGAGTAGCATTAATAGATATATTAGAATGTATCATCAATGATAGAAGACAAGGTGACAGTGATATAGATGGGAGAGTAGCATTAACAGATGTAGTAGAATGTATCATCAATGATAGAAGATAGAAGGTGACAGTGCTATAGATGGGATACTAGCATTAATAGATGTAGTAGAATGTATCATCAATGATAGAAGATATAAGGTGACAGTGCTATAGATGGGAGAGTAGCATTAAAAGATGTATTAGAATATATCATCAATGTTATAAGATAGAAGGTGATAGTGTTATAGATGAGAGAGTAACATTAATAGATGTATTAGAATGTATCATCAATTAGATGAAGATAGAAGGTGACAGGGCTATAGATGGGAGAGTAGCATTAATGGATGTAGTAGAATGTATCATCAATGATAGAAGATAACAGTGATATAGATGGGAGAGTAGCATTAATATATGTAGTAGAATGTATCTTCAATGATAGAAGATAGACGGTGCCAGTGCTATAGATAGGAGAGTAGCATTAATAGATGTAGTAGAATGTATCATCAATGATAGAAGATAACAGTGATATAGATGGGAGAGTAGCATTAATAGATGTAGTAGAATGTATCATCAATGATAGAAGCTAGAAGGTGACAGTGCTATAAATGGGAAAGTAGCATTAACAGATGTAGTAGAATGTATCATCAATGATAGAAGATAGAAAGTGGCAGTGCTATAGATGGGAGAGTAGCATTAACAGATGTATTAGAATGTATCATCAATGATAGAAGATAGAAGGTGACAGCGCTATAGACAGGAGAGTAGCATTAACAGATGTAGTAGAATGTATCATCAATGATAGAAAATAGAAGGTGGTAAATCTGTTAGAGTAATCTATCAATGTTGAAATGTCATTAGGTCTGGCCTAACTTCTCCGTGTCAAAGGTTAAAGAGAAAGGTCATCGTCCCTGTCACAAGACTCTACCTCGTCCCGTGGATGCCTGAGTGGTCCGGATGCGCAGCAATATTTTTAGCTTCTCAGTTTCCTCGCGTTTCTGGATCCAAGGATACTCGTTGTTGAGCTTGTACCAGTCGTTCTCATCGTACTTGAACTCTGGCGGCGGCTGCATGGGCGTGGAGAAGATGGTCGCCAGATGGCACCACAATCCTAGGAGCATCAGCAAGTGGTAGAAGATCAGCAGTAGCGCCGTCTCCACGTGGGACTTTGAAATGGTCAGACACATGACGAACACGTACACGTAGTAAGTCCACAACATCACCAGCCACTCTCCGATGACTGGTAGCCAGTACAACAAAGCTATGCGGTTCAGATAACACTTGTACAAGACACAGCACATTGTTTGGTCAGCGGGTCGGTGTGTAGGGCAGCATAGGTGCATAGATCGTGCTGTAGGCTGTGAGTAGTGTGAGCGAACTTCACTAGAATACCTTCATATTTGATTACCGGAAGTTTATACAGAGAACAGCGATGGCTGTCCTAACCTGGAACCCAGAGGGAAACTATCCAATGATGAAGTCATTCGGGCTTGAGAGTAACAGCGCTACAATTCATTGTTTGTGGGGCAGTGGCGG
Organism: Megaustenia siamemsis; assembly: GCA_032433765.1. Taxonomy (NCBI): domain Eukaryota; kingdom Metazoa; phylum Mollusca; class Gastropoda; order Stylommatophora; family Ariophantidae; genus Megaustenia; species Megaustenia siamemsis. The sequence goes on along the minus strand of JAVIAB010000047.1, from coordinate 99,510,828 downwards.
TGGGCTGGTGATAGGAGCCAGTGACGGTGGGCTGGTGATAGGAGCCAGTGACGGTGGGCTGGTGATAGGAGCCAGTGACGGTGGGCTGGTGATAGGAGCCAGTGACGGTGGGCTGGTGATAGGAGCCAGTGACGGTGGGCTGGTGATAGGAGTCAGTGACGGTGGGCTGGTCTTAGGAGCCAGTGACGGTGGGCTGGTGATAGGAGTCAGTGACGGTGGGATGGTGATAGGAGCCAGTGACGGTGGGCTGGTGATAGGAGCCAGTGACGGTGGGCTGGTGATAGGAGCCAGTGACGGTGGGCTGGTGATAGGAGCCAGTGACGGTGGGATGGTGATAGGAATCAGTGACGGTGGGATGGTGATAGGAGCCAGTGACGGTGGGCTGGTGATAGGAGCCAGTGACGGTGGGCTGGTGATAGGAGCCAGTGACGGTGGGCTGGTGATAGGAATCAGTGACGGTGGGATGGTGATAGGAGCCAGTGACGGTGGGATGGTGATAGGAATCAGTGACGGTGGGATGGTGATAGGAGCCAGTGACGGTGGGATGGTGATAGGAGTAAGTGACGGTGGGATGGTGATAGGAGTCAGTGACGGTGGGATGGTGATAGGAGCCAGTGACGGTGGGATGGTGATAGGAATCAGTGACGGTGGGATGGTGATAGGAGCCAGTGACAGTGGGCTGGTGATAGGAGTCAGTGACGGTGGGATGGTGATAGGAGCCAGTGACGGTGCGCTGGTGATAGGAGCCAGTGGCAGTGGGCTGGTGATAGGAATCAGTGACAGTGGGCTGGTGATAGGAGCCAGTGACGGTGGGCTGGTTTTAGGAGCCAGTGACAGTGGGCTGGTGATAGGAGTCAGTGACGGTGGGCTGGTGATAAGAGTCAGTGACGGTGGGATGGTGATAGGAGCCAGTGACGGTGGGCTGGTGATAGGAGCCAGTGACGGTGGGCTGGTGATATGAGCCAGTGACGGTGGGCTGGTGATAGGAGCCAGTGACGGTGGGCTGGTGATAGGAGCCAGTAACGGTGGGCTGGTGATAGGAGCCAGTGACGGTGGGCTGGAGATAGGAGCCAGTGTCGGTGGGCTGGTGATAAGAGCCAGTGACGGTGAGCTGGTAATAGGAGTCAGTGACGGTGGGCTGGTGATAGGAGTCAGTGACGGTGAGCTGTGATAGGGCTTTACTCAGTCTGTTGCTCATATACCAACCATCTTTAATGTATGAGTTGCTGTTTCACTCAGTCTGTTGCTCATACACCAACCATCGTTAATGTGTCAGCTACTGTTTCACTCAGTCTGTTGCTCATACACCAACCATCTTTAATGTGTCAGCTACTGTTTCACTCAGTCTGTTGCTCATACACCAACCATCTTTAATGTGTGAGCTACTGTTTTACTCAGTCTGTTGCTCATACACCAACCATCTTTAATGTATGAGCTACTGTTTCACTCAGTCTGTTGCTCATACACCAACCATCTTTAATGTGTGAGCTACTGTTTTACTCAGTCTGTTGCTCATACACCAACCATCTTTAATGTATGAGCTACTGTTACACTCAGTCTGTTGCTCATACACCAACCATCTTTAATGTGTCAGCTACTGTTTTACTCAGTCTGTTGCTTGTACACCAACCATCTTTAATGTATGAGCTACTATTTTACTCAGTCTGTTGCTTGTACACCAACCATCTTTAATGTATGAGCTACTGTTTTACTCAGTCTGTTGCTTGTACACCAACCATCTTTAATGTATGAGCTACTGTTTTACTCAGTCTGTTGCTTGTACACCAACCATCTTTAATGTATGAGCTACTGTTTTACTCAGTCTGTTGCTTGTACACCAACCATCTTTAATGTATGAGCTCCTGTTTTACTCATTGTTTTGCTTGTACACCAACCATCTTTAATGTATGAGCTACTGTTTTACTCAGTCTGTTGCTTGTACACCAACCATCTTTAATGTATGAGCTACTGTTTTACTCAGTCTGTTGCTTGTACACCAACCATCTTTAATGTGTGAGCTACTGTTTTACTCAGTCTGTTGCTTGCAAACCAACCATATTTAATGTGTCAGCTACTGTTTTACTTAGTCTGTTGCTCATACACCAACCATCTTTAATGTGTCAGCTACTGTTTTACTCAGTCTGTTGCTCATACACCAACCATCTTTAATGTATGAGCTACTGTTTTACTCAGTCTGTTGCTCATACACCAACCATCTTTAATTTGTGAGCTACTGTTTTACTCAGTCTGTTGCTCATATACCAACCATCTTTAATGTGTGAGCTACTGTTTCACTCAGTCTGTTGCTCATACACCAACCATCTTTAATGTATGAGCTGCTGTTTCACTCAGTCTGTTGCTCATACACCAACAAATCTTTAATGTATGAGCTACTGTTTCACTCAGTCTGTTGCTCATACACCAACTATCTTTAATGTGTCAGCTGCTGTTTCACTCAGTCTGTTGCTCATACACAACCATCTTTAATGTGTGAGCTGCTGTTTTACTCAGTCTGTTGATCATACACCAACCATCTTTAATGTATGAGCTACTGTTTTAATCAGTCTGTTGCTCATACACCAACCATCTTTAATGTGTGAGCTACTGTTTTACTCAGTCTGTTGCTCATATACCAACCATCTTTAATGTATGAGCTACTGTTTCACTCAGTCTGTTGCTCATACACCAACCATCTTTAATGTATGAGCTACTGTTTTACTCAGTCTGTTGCTCATACACCAACCATCTATAATGTATGAGCTACTGTTTTACTCAGTCTGTTGCTCATACACAAACCATCTTTAATGTATGAGCTGCTGTTTCACTCAGTCTGTTGCTCATACACCAACCATCTTTAATGTGTGAGCTACTGTTTCACTCAGTCTGTTGCTCATACACCAACCATCTTTAAAGTGTCAGCTGCTGTTTTACTCAGTCTGTTGCTCATACACCAACCATCTTTAATGTGTCAGCTGCAGTTTTACTCAGTCTGTTGCTCATACACCAACCATCTTTAATGTGTGAGCTACTGTTTCACTCATTCTGTTGCTCATACACCAACCATCTTTAATGTATGAGCTGTTTTTTCACTCAGTCTGTTGCTCATACACCAACCATCTTTAATGTGTCAGCTGCTGTTTTACTCAGTCTGTTGCTCATACACCAACCATATTTAATGTATGAGATACTGTATCACTCAGTCTGTTGCTCATACGCCAACCATCTTTAATGTATAAGCTGCTGTTTTACTCAGTCTGTTGCTCATACACTAACCATCTTTAATGTGTGAGCTACTGTTTCACTCAGTCTGTTGCTCATACAGCAACCATCTTTAATGTATGAGCTACTGTTTTACTCAGTCTGTTGCTCATACACCAACCATCTTTCATGTATGAGCTACTGTTTTACTCAGTCTGTTGCTCATACACCAACCATCTTTAATGTATGAGCTGCTGTTTCACTCAGTCTGTTGCTCATACACCAACCATCTTTAATGTGTCAGCTGCTGTTTTACTCAGTCTGTTGCTCATACACCAACCATCTTTAATGTATGAGCTACTGTTTCACTCAGTCTGTTGCTCATACACCAACCATCTTTAATGTATGAGCTACTGTTTTACTCAGTCTGTTGCTCATACACCAACCAACCATCTTTAATGTATGAACTGCTGTTTTACTCAGTCTGTTGCTCATGTACCAACCATCTTTAATGTGTCAGCTACTGTTTAACTCAGTCTGTTGCTTGTACACCAACCATCTTTAATGTGTGAGCTACTGTTTTACTCAGTCTGTTGCTTGTACACCAACCATCTTTAATGTATGAGCTGCTGTTTTACTCAGTCTGTTGCTTGTACACCAACAATCTTTAATGTATGAGCTACTGTTTTACTCAGTCTGTTGCTTGTACACCAACCATCTTTAATGTATGAGCTGCTGTTTTACTCAGTCTGTTGCTTGTACACCAACCATCTTTAATGTGTCAGCTGCTGTTTCACTCAGTCTGTTGCTCATACACCAACCATCTTTAATGTGTCAGCTACTGTTTCACTCAGTCTGTTGCTTTTAGACCAACCATCTTTAATGTATGAGCTACTGTTTCACTCAGTCTGTTGCTCATACACCAACCATCTTTAATGTGTCAGCTGCTGTTTCTCTCAGTCTGTTGCTCATACACCAACCATCTTTAATGTGTCAGCTACTGTTTCACTCAGTCTGTTGCTCATACACCAACCATCTTTAATGTGTCAGCTGCTGTTTCACTCAGTCTGTTGCTCATATACCAACCATCTTTAATGTGTCAGCTTCTGTTTCACTCAGTCTGTTGCTCATATACCAACCATCTTTAATGTGTCAGCTACTGTTTCACTCAGTCTGTTGCTCATAACAACCATCTTTAATGTGTCAGCTGCTGTTTCACTCAGTCTGTTGCTCATACACCAACCATCTTTAATGTGTGAGCTACTGTTTCACTCAGTCTGTTGCTCATACACCAACCATCTTTAATGTGTCAGCTGCTGTTTTACTCAGTCTGTTGCTCATACACCAACCATCTTTAATGTATGAGCTACTGTTTCACTCAGTCTGTTGCTCATACACCAACCATCTTTAATGTATGAGCTACTGTTTTACTCAGTCTGTTGCTCATACACCAACCAACCATCTTTAATGTATGAACTGCTGTTTTACTCAGTCTGTTGCTTGTACACCAACCATCTTTAATGTATGAGCTGCTGTTTTACTCAGTCTGTTGCTTGTACACCAAATATCTTTAATGTGTGAGCTACTGTTTTACTCAGTCTGTTGCTTGTACACCAACCATCTTTAATGTATGAGCTGCTGTTTTACTCAGTCTGTTGCTTGTACACCAACCATCTTTAATGTGTCAGCTACTGTTTCACTCAGTCTGTTGCTTGTACACCAACCATCTTTAATGTGTGAGCTGCTGTTTTACTCAGTCTGTTACTTGTACACCAACCATCTTTAATGTATGAGCTGCTGTTTTACTCAGTCTGTTGCTTGTACACCAACAATCTTTAATGTATGAGCTACTGTTTTACTAAGTCTGTTACTTGTACACCAACCATCTTTAATGTGTCAGCTGCTGTTTCACTCAGTCTGTTGCTCATACACCAACCATCTTTAATGTGTCAGCTACTGTTTCACTCAGTCTGTTGCTTGTACACCAACCATCTTTAATGTATGAGCTACTGTTTCACTCAGTCTGTTGCTCATACACCAACCATCTTTAATGTGTCAGCTGCTGTTTCACTCAGTCTGTTGCTCATACACCAACCATCTTTAATGTGTCAGCTGCTGTTTCACTCAGTCTGTTGCTCATATACCAACCATCTTTAATGTGTCAGCTGCTGTTTCACTCAGTCTGTTGCTCATACACCAACCATCTTTAATGTGTCAGCTACTGTTTCACTCAGTCTGTTGCTCATATACCAACCATTTTTAATGTGTCAGCTACTGTTTTACTCAGTCTGTTGCTCATAACAACCATCTTTTATGTGTCAGCTGCTGTTTCACTCAGTCTGTTACTCATACACCAACCATCTTTAATGTGTCAGCTACTGTTTCACTCAGTCTGTTGCTTGCACACCAACCATCTTTAATGTGTGAGCTACTGTTTCACTCAGTCTGTTGCTCATACACCAACCATCTTTAATGTGTCAGCTCCTGTTTCACTCAGTCTGTTGCTCATACACCAAACATCTTTAATGTATGAGCTACTGTTTCACTCAGTCTGTTGCTCATACACCAACCATCTTTAATGTATGAGCTACTGTTTTACTCAGTCTGTTGCTCATACACCAACCAACCATCTTTAATGTATGAACTGCTGTTTTACTCAGTCTGTTGCTCATGTACCAACCATTTTTAATGTGTGAGCTACTGTTTTACTCAGTCTGTTGCTTGTACACAGCCCGTCTTTAATGTGTGAGCTACTGTTTTACTCAGTCTGTTGCTTGTACACCAACCATCTTTAATGTGTGAGCTACTGTTTCAATCAGTCTGTTGCTCATACACCAACCATCTTTAATGTGTCAGCTGCTGTTTTACTCAGTCTGTTGCTCATACACCAACCATCTTTAATGTATGAGCTGCTGTTTTACTCAGTCTGTTGCTCATACACCAACCATCTTTAATGTATGAGCTACTGTTTTACTCAGTCTGTTGCTCATACACCAACCATCTTTAATGTATGAGCTGCTGTTTCACTCAGTCTGTTGCTCATACACCAACCATCTTTAATGTGTCAGCTGCTGTTTTACTCAGTCTGTTGCTCATACACCAACCATATTTAATGTATGAGATACTGTATCACTCAGTCTGTTGCTCATACGCCAACCATCTTTAATGTATGAGCTGCTGTTTCACTCAGTCTGTTGCTCATACACCAACCATCTTTAATGTATGAGCTGCTGTTCTACTCAGTCTGTTGCTCATACACCAACCATCTTTCATGTATGAGCTACTGTTTTACTAAGTCTGTTGCTCATACACCAACCATCTTTAATGTATGAGCTGCTGTTTCACTCAGTCTGTTGCTCATACACTAACCATCTTTAATGTGTCAGCTGCTGTTTTACTCAGTCTGTTGCTCATACACCAACCATCTTTAATGTATGAGCTACTGTTTCACTCAGTCTGTTGCTCATACACCAGCCATCTTTAATGTGTGAGCTACTGTTTCACTCAGTCTGTTGCTCATACACCAACCATCTTTAATGTGTCAGCTGCTGTTTTACTCAGTCTGTTGCTCATACACCAACCATCTTTAATGTGTGAGCTACTGTTTCACTCAGTCTGTTGCTCATACACCAACCATCTTTAATGTATGAGCTACTGTTTTACTCAGTCTGTTGTTCATACACCAACCAACCATCTTTAATGTGTCAGCTGCTGTTTTACTCAGTCTGTTGCTCATACACCAACCATCTTTAATGTATGAGCTGCTGTTTCACTCAGTCTGTTGCTCATACACCAACCATCTTTAATGTGTCAGCTGCTGTTTTACTCAGTCTGTTGCTCATACACCAACCATATTTAATGTATGAGATACTGTATCACTCAGTCTGTTGCTCATACGCCAACCATCTTTAATGTATGAGCTGCTGTTTCACTCAGTCTGTTGCTCATACACCAACCATCTTTAATGTATGAGCTGCTGTTCTACTCAGTCTGTTGCTCATACACCAACCATCTTTCATGTATGAGCTACTGTTTTACTAAGTCTGTTGCTCATACACCAACCATCTTTAATGTATGAGCTGCTGTTTCACTCAGTCTGTTGCTCATACACCAACCATCTTTAATGTGTCAGCTGCTGTTTTACTCAGTCTGTTGCTCATACACCAACCATCTTTAATGTATGAGCTACTGTTTCACTCAGTCTGTTGCTCATACACCAGCCATCTTTAATGTGTGAGCTACTGTTTCACTCAGTCTGTTGCTCATACACCAACCATCTTTAATGTGTCAGCTGCTGTTTTACTCAGTCTGTTGCTCATACACCAACCATCTTTAATGTGTGAGCTACTGTTTCACTCAGTCTGTTGCTCATACACCAACCATCTTTAATGTATGAGCTACTGTTTTACTCAGTCTGTTGTTCATACACCAACCAACCATCTTTAATGTATGAGCTGCTGTTTTACTCAGTCTGTTGCTCATATACCAACCATCTTTAATGTGTGAGCTACTGTTTTACTCAGTCTGTTGCTTGTACACAGCCAATCTTTAATGTGTGAGCTACTGTTTTACTCAGTCTGTTGCTTGTACACCAACCATCTTTAATGTATGAGCTGCTGTTTTACTCAGTCTGTTGCTTGTACACCAACCATCTTTAATGTGTGAGCTACTGTTTTACTCAGTCTGTTGCTTGTACACCAACCATCTTTAATGTGTCAGCTACTGTTTCACTCAGTCTGTTGCTTGTACACCAACCATCTTTAATGTGTCAGCTACTGTTTTACTCAGTCTGTTACTTGTACACCAACCATCTTTAATGTATGAGCTGCTGTTTTACTCAGTCTGTTGCTTGTACACCAACAATCTTTAATGTATGAGCTACTGTTTTACTAAGTCTGTTGCTTGTACACCAACCATCTTTAATGTGTCAGCTGCTGTTTCACTCAGTCTGTTGCTCATACACCAACCATCTTTAATGTGTCAGCTACTGTTTCACTCATTCTGTTGCTTGTACACCAACCATCTTTAATGTATGAGCTACTGTTTCACTCAGTCTGTTGCTCATACACCAACCATCTTTAATGTGTGAGCTGCTGTTTCACTCAGTCTATTGCTCATACACCAACCATCTTTAATGTGTCAGCTGCTGTTTCACTCAGTCTGTTGCTCATAAACCAACCATCTTTAATGTGTCAGCTGCTGTTTCACTCAGTCTGTTGCTCATACACCAACCATCTTTAATGTGTCAGCTACTGTTTTACTCAGTCTGTTGCTCATATACCAACCATCTTTAATGTGTCAGCTACTGTTTTACTCAGTCTGTTGCTCATAACAACCATCTTTAATGTGTCAGCTGCTGTTTCACTCAGTCTGTTGCTCATACACCAACCATCTTTAATGTGTCAGCTACTGTTTCACTCAGTCTGTTGCTTGTACACCAACCATCTTTAATGTATGAGCTACTGTTTCACTCAGTCTGTTGCTTGTACACCAACTATCTTTAATGTATGAGCTACTGTTTCACTCAGTCTGTTGCTTGTACACCAACCATCTTTAATGTATGAGCTACTGTTTCGCTCAGTCTGTTGCTTGTACACCAACCATCTTTAATGTGTGAGCTACTGTTTCACTCAGTCTGTTGCTTGTACACCAACCATCTTTAATGTATGAGCTGCTGTTTTACTCAGTCTGTTGCTTGTACACCAACAATCTTTAATGTATGAGCTACTGTTTTACTAAGTCTGTTGCTTGTACACCAACCATCTTTAATGTGTCAGCTGCTGTTTCACTCAGTCTGTTGCTCATACACCAACCATCTTTAATGTGTCAGCTACTGTTTCACTCAGTCTGTTGCTTGTACACCAACCATCTTTAATGTATGAGCTACTGTTTCACTCAGTCTGTTGCTTGTACACCAACCATCTTTAATGTATGAGCTCCTGTTTTACTCAGTCTGTTGCTTGTACACCAACCATCTTTAATGTATGAGCTACTGTTTTACTCAGTCTGTTGCTTGTACACCAACCATCTTTAATGTATGAGCTACTGTTTTACTCAGTCTGTTGCTTGTACACCAACCATCTTTAATGTGTGAGCTACTGTTTTACTCAGTCTGTTGCTTGCAAACCAACCATATTTAATGTGTCAGCTACTGTTTTACTTAGTCTGTTGCTCATACACCAACCATCTTTAATGTGTCAGCTACTGTTTTACTCAGTCTGTTGCTCATACACCAACCATCTTTAATGTATGAGCTACTGTTTTACTCAGTCTGTTGCTCATACACCAACCATCTTTAATTTGTGAGCTACTGTTTTACTCAGTCTCTTGCTCATATACCAACCATCTTTAATGTGTGAGCTACTGTTTCACTCAGTCTGTTGCTCATACACCAACCATCTTTAATGTATGAGCTGCTGTTTTACTCAGTCTGTTGCTCATACACTAACCATCTTTAATGTGTGAGCTGCTGTTTTACTCAGTCTGTTGCTCATACACCAACAAATCTTTAATGTATGAGCTACTGTTTCACTCAGTCTGTTGCTCATACACCAACTATCTTTAATGTGTCAGCTGCTGTTTCACTCAGTCTGTTGCTCATACCCAACCATCTTTAATGTGTGAGCTGCTGTTTTACTCAGTCTGTTGCTCATACACCAACCATCTTTAATATATGAGCTACTGTTTTAATCAGTCTGTTGCTCATACACCAACCATCTTTAATGTGTGAGCTACTGTTTTACTCAGTCTGTTGCTCATATACCAACCATCTTTAATGTATGAGCTACTGTTTCACTCAGTCTGTTGCTCATACACCAACCATCTTTAATGTATGAGCTGCTGTTTTACTCAGTCTGTTGCTCATACACCAACCATCTATAATGTATGAGCTACTGTTTTACTCAGTCTGTTGCTCATACACAAACATCTTTAATGTATGAGCTGCTGTTTCACTCAGTCTGTTGCTCATACACCAACCATCTTTAATGTGTGAGCTACTGTTTCACTCAGTCTGTTGCTCATACACCAACCATCTTTAAAGTGTCAGCTGCTGTTTTACTCAGTCTGTTGCTCATACACCAACCATCTTTAATGTGTCAGCTGCAGTTTTACTCAGTCTGTTGCTCATACACCAACCATCTTTAATGTGTGAGCTACTGTTTCACTCAGTCTGTTGCTCATACACCAACCATCTTTAATGTATGAGCTACTGTTTTACTCAGTCTGTTGCTCATACACCAACCATCTTTAATGTATGAGCTGTTGTTTCACTCAGTCTGTTGCTCATACACCAACCATCTTTAATGTGTCAGCTGCTGTTTTACAAAGTCTGTTGCTCATACACCAACCATATTTAATGTATGAGATACTGTATCACTCAGTCTGTTGCTCATACGCCAACCATCTTTAATGTATAAGCTGCTGTTTTACTCAGTCTGTTGCTCATACACTAACCATCTTTAATGTGTGAGCTACTGTTTCACTCAGTCTGTTGCTCATACAGCAACCATCTTTAATGTATGAGCTACTGTTTTACTCAGTCTGTTGCTCATACACCAACCATCTTTCATGTATGAGCTACTGTTTTACTCAGTCTGTTGCTCATACACCAACCATCTTTAATGTATGAGCTGCTGTTTCACTCAGTCTGTTGCTCATACACCAACCATCTTTAATGTGTCAGCTGCTGTTTTACTCAGTCTGTTGCTCATACACCAACCATCTTTAATGTATGAGCTACTGTTTCACTCAGTCTGTTGCTCATACACCAACCATCTTTAATGTATGAGCTACTGTTTTACTCAGTCTGTTGCTCATACACCAACCAACCATCTTTAATGTATGAATTGCTGTTTTACTCAGTCTGTTGCTCATGTACCAACCATCTTTAATGTGTCAGCTACTGTTTAACTCAGTCTGTTGCTTGTACACCAACCATCTTTAATGTGTGAGCTACTGTTTTACTCAGTCTGTTGCTTGTACAACAACCATCTTTAATGTATGAGCTGCTGTTTTACTCAGTCTGTTGCTTGTACACCAACAATCTTTAATGTATGAGCTACTGTTTTACTCAGTCTGTTGCTTGTACACCAACCATCTTTAATGTATGAGCTGCTGTTTTACTCAGTCTGTTGCTTGTACACCAACCATCTTTAATGTGTCAGCTGCTGTTTCACTCAGTCTGTTGCTCATACACCAACCATCTTTAATGTGTCAGCTACTGTTTCACTCAGTCTTCTGTTGCTTGTACACCAACCATCTTTAATGTATGAGCTACTGTTTCACTCAGTCTGTTGCTCATACACCAACCATCTTTAATGTGTCAGCTGCTGTTTCACTCAGTCTGTTGCTCATACACCAACCATCTTTAATGTGTGAGCTACTGTTTCACTCAGTCTGTTGCTCATACACCAACAATCTTTAATGTGTCAGCTGCTGTTTCACTCAGTCTGTTGCTCATATACCAACCATCTTTAATGTGTCAGCTTCTGTTTCACTCAGTCTGTTGCTCATATACCAACCATCTTTAATGTGTCAGCTACTGTTTCACTCAGTCTGTTGCTCATAACAACCATCTTTAATGTGTGAGCTGCTGTTTTACTCAGTCTGTTGCTCATACACCAACCATCTTTAATATATGAGCTACTGTTTTAATCAGTCTGTTGCTCATACACCAACCATCTTTAATGTGTGAGCTACTGTTTTACTCAGTCTGTTGCTCATATACCAACCATCTTTAATGTATGAGCTACTGTTTCACTCAGTCTGTTGCTCATACACCAACCATCTTTAATGTATGAGCTGCTGTTTTACTCAGTCTGTTGCTCATACACCAACCATCTATAATGTATGAGCTACTGTTTTACTCAGTCTGTTGCTCATACACAAACCATCTTTAATGTATGAGCTGCTGTTTCACTCAGTCTGTTGCTCATACACCAACCATCTTTAATGTGTGAGCTACTGTTTCACTCAGTCTGTTGCTCATACACCAACCATCTTTAAAGTGTCAGCTGCTGTTTTACTCAGTCTGTTGCTCATACACCAACCATCTTTAATGTGTCAGCTGCAGTTTTACTCAGTCTGTTGCTCATACACCAACCATCTTTAATGTGTGAGCTACTGTTTCACTCAGTCTGTTGCTCATACACCAACCATCTTTAATGTATGAGCTACTGTTTTACTCAGTCTGTTGCTCATACACCAACCATCTTTAATGTATGAGCTGTTGTTTCACTCAGTCTGTTGCTCATACACCAACCATCTTTAATGTGTCAGCTGCTGTTTTACAAAGTCTGTTGCTCATACACCAACCATATTTAATGTATGAGATACTGTATCACTCAGTCTGTTGCTCATACGCCAACCATCTTTAATGTATAAGCTGCTGTTTTACTCAGTCTGTTGCTCATACACTAACCATCTTTAATGTGTGAGCTACTGTTTCACTCAGTCTGTTGCTCATACAGCAACCATCTTTAATGTATGAGCTACTGTTTTACTCAGTCTGTTGCTCATACACCAACCATCTTTCATGTATGAGCTACTGTTTTACTCAGTCTGTTGCTCATACACCAACCATCTTTAATGTATGAGCTGCTGTTTCACTCAGTCTGTTGCTCATACACCAACCATCTTTAATGTGTCAGCTGCTGTTTTACTCAGTCTGTTGCTCATACACCAACCATCTTTAATGTATGAGCTACTGTTTCACTCAGTCTGTTGCTCATACACCAACCATCTTTAATGTATGAGCTACTGTTTTACTCAGTCTGTTGCTCATACACCAACCAACCATCTTTAATGTATGAATTGCTGTTTTACTCAGTCTGTTGCTCATGTACCAACCATCTTTAATGTGTCAGCTACTGTTTAACTCAGTCTGTTGCTTGTACACCAACCATCTTTAATGTGTGAGCTACTGTTTTACTCAGTCTGTTGCTTGTACACCAACCATCTTTAATGTATGAGCTGCTGTTTTACTCAGTCTGTTGCTTGTACACCAACAATCTTTAATGTATGAGCTACTGTTTTACTCAGTCTGTTGCTTGTACACCAACCATCTTTAATGTATGAGCTGCTGTTTTACTCAGTCTGTTGCTTGTACACCAACCATCTTTAATGTGTCAGCTGCTGTTTCACTCAGTCTGTTGCTCATACACCAACCATCTTTAATGTGTCAGCTACTGTTTCACTCAGTCTTCTGTTGCTTGTACACCAACCATCTTTAATGTATGAGCTACTGTTTCACTCAGTCTGTTGCTCATACACCAACCATCTTTAATGTGTCAGCTGCTGTTTCACTCAGTCTGTTGCTCATACACCAACCATCTTTAATGTGTCAGCTACTGTTTCACTCAGTCTGTTGCTCATACACCAACAATCTTTAATGTGTCAGCTGCTGTTTCACTCAGTCTGTTGCTCATATACCAACCATCTTTAATGTGTCAGCTTCTGTTTCACTCAGTCTGTTGCTCATATACCAACCATCTTTAATGTGTCAGCTACTGTTTCACTCAGTCTGTTGCTCATAACAACCATCTTTAATGTGTCAGCTCCTGTTTCACTCAGTCTGTTGCTCATACACCAACCATCTTTAATGTGTGAGCTACTGTTTCACTCAGTCTGTTGCTCATACACCAACCATCTTTAATGTGTCAGCTGCTGTTTTACTCAGTCTGTTGCTCATACACCAACCATCTTTAATGTATGAGCTACTGTTTCACTCAGTCTGTTGCTCATACACCAACCATCTTTAATGTATGAGCTACTGTTTTACTCAGTCTGTTGCTCATACACCAACAACCATCTTTAATGTATGAACTGCTGTTTTACTCAGTCTGTTGCTCATGTACCAACCATCTTTAATGTGTGAGCTACTGTTTTACTCAGTCTGTTGCTTGTACACAGCCCATCTTTAATGTGTGAGCTACTGTTTTACTCAGTCTGTTGCTTGTACACCAACCATCTTTAATGTATGAGCTGCTGTTTTACTCAGTCTGTTGCTTGTACACCAACCATCTTTAATGTGTCAGCTGCTGTTTCACTCAGTCTGTTGCTCATACACCAACCATCTTTAATGTGTCAGCTACTGTTTCACTCAGTCTGTTGCTTGTACACCAACCATCTTTAATGTATGAGCTACTGTTTCACTCAGTCTGTTGCTTGTACACCAACCATCTTTAATGTATGAGCTCCTGTTTTACTCAGTCTGTTGCTTGTACACCAACCATCTTTAATGTATGAGCTACTGTTTTACTCAGTCTGTTGCTTGTACACCAACCATCTTTAATGTATGAGCTACTGTTTTACTCAGTCTGTTGCTTGTACACCAACCATCTTTAATGTGTGAGCTACTGTTTTACTCAGTCTGTTGCTTGCAAACCAACCATATTTAATGTGTCAGCTACTGTTTTACTTAGTCTGTTGCTCATACACCAACCATCTTTAATGTGTCAGCTACTGTTTTACTCAGTCTGTTGCTCATACACCAACCATCTTTAATGTATGAGCTACTGTTTTACTCAGTCTGTTGCTCATACACCAACCATCTTTAATTTGTGAGCTACTGTTTTACTCAGTCTGTTGCTCATATACCAACCATCTTTAATGTGTGAGCTACTGTTTCACTCAGTCTGTTGCTCATACACCAACCATCTTTAATGTATGAGCTGCTGTTTTACTCAGTCTGTTGCTCATACACTAACCATCTTTAATGTGTGAGCTGCTGTTTTACTCAGTCTGTTGCTCATACACCAACAAATCTTTAATGTATGAGCTACTGTTTCACTCAGTCTGTTGCTCATACACCAACTATCTTTAATGTGTCAGCTGCTGTTTCACTCAGTCTGTTGCTCATACCCAACCATCTTTAATGTGTGAGCTGCTGTTTTACTCAGTCTGTTGCTCATACACCAACCATCTTTAATGTATGAGCTACTGTTTTAATCAGTCTGTTGCTCATACACCAACCATCTTTAATGTGTGAGCTACTGTTTTACTCAGTCTGTTGCTCATATACCAACCATCTTTAATGTATGAGCTGCTGTTTCACTCAGTCTGTTGCTCATACACCAACCATCTTTAATGTGTCAGCTGCTGTTTTACTCAGTCTGTTGCTCATACACCAACCATATTTAATGTATGAGATACTGTTTCACTCAGTCTGTTGCTCATACGCCAACCATCTTTAATGTATGAGCTGCTGTTTCACTCAGTCTGTTGCTCATACACCAACCATCTTTAATGTATGAGCTGCTGTTCTACTCAGTCTGTTGCTCATACACCAACCATCTTTCATGTATGAGCTACTGTTTTACTCAGTCTGTTGCTCATACACCAACCATCTTTAATGTATGAGCTGCTGTTTCACTCAGTCTGTTGCTCATACACTAACCATCTTTAATGTGTCAGCTGCTGTTTTACTCAGTCTGTTGCTCATACACCAACCATCTTTAATGTATGAGCTACTGTTTCACTCAGTCTGTTGCTCATACACCAGCCATCTTTAATGTGTGAGCTACTGTTTCACTCAGTCTGTTGCTCATACACCAACCATCTTTAATGTGTCAGCTGCTGTTTTACTCAGTCTGTTGCTCATACACCAACCATCTTTAATGTGTGAGCTACTGTTTCACTCAGTCTGTTGCTCATACACCAACCATCTTTAATGTATGAGCTACTGTTTTACTCAGTCTGTTGTTCATACACAACCAACCATCTTTAATGTGTCAGCTGCTGTTTTACTCAGTCTGTTGCTCATACACCAACCATCTTTAATGTATGAGCTGCTGTTTCACTCAGTCTGTTGCTCATACACCAACCATCTTTAATGTGTCAGCTGCTGTTTTACTCAGTCTGTTGCTCATACACCAACCATATTTAATGTATGAGATACTGTTTCACTCAGTCTGTTGCTCATACGCCAACCATCTTTAATGTATGAGCTGCTGTTTCACTCAGTCTGTTGCTCATACACCAACCATCTTTAATGTATGAGCTGCTGTTTCTACTCAGTCTGTTGCTCATACACCAACCATCTTTCATGTATGAGCTACTGTTTTACTAAGTCTGTTGCTCATACACCAACCATCTTTAATGTATGAGCTGCTGTTTCACTCAGTCTGTTGCTCATACACCAACCATCTTTAATGTGTCAGCTGCTGTTTTACTCAGTCTGTTGCTCATACACCAACCATCTTTAATGTATCAGCTACTGTTTCACTCAGTCTGTTGCTCATACACCAGCCATCTTTAATGTGTGAGCTACTGTTTCACTCAGTCTGTTGCTCATACACCAACCATCTTTAATGTGTCAGCTGCTGTTTTACTCAGTCTGTTGCTCATACACCAACCATCTTTAATGTGTGAGCTACTGTTTCACTCAGTCTGTTGCTCATACACCAACCATCTTTAATGTATGAGCTACTGTTTTACTCAGTCTGTTGTTCATACACCAACCAACCATCTTTAATGTATGAGCTGCTGTTTTACTCAGTCTGTTGCTCATATACCAACCATCTTTAATGTGTGAGCTACTGTTTTACTCAGTCTGTTGCTTGTACACAGCCAATCTTTAATGTGTGAGCTACTGTTTTACTCAGTCTGTTGCTTGTACACCAACCATCTTTAATGTATGAGCTGCTGTTTTACTCAGTCTGTTGCTTGTACACCAACCATCTTTAATGTGTGAGCTACTGTTTTACTCAGTCTGTTGCTTGTACACCAACCATCTTTAATGTGTCAGCTACTGTTTCACTCAGTCTGTTGCTTGTACACCAACCATCTTTAATGTGTCAGCTACTGTTTTACTCAGTCTGTTACTTGTACACCAACCATCTTTAATGTATGAGCTGCTGTTTTACTCAGTCTGTTGCTTGTACACCAACAATCTTTAATGTATGAGCTACTGTTTTACTAAGTCTGTTGCTTGTACACCAACCATCTTTAATGTGTCAGCTGCTGTTTCACTCAGTCTGTTGCTCATACACCAACCATCTTTAATGTGTCAGCTACTGTTTCACTCATTCTGTTGCTTGTACACCAACCATCTTTAATGTATGAGCTACTGTTTCACTCAGTCTGTTGCTCATACACCAACCATCTTTAATGTGTGAGCTGCTGTTTCACTCAGTCTATTGCTCATACACCAACCATCTTTAATGTGTCAGCTGCTGTTTCACTCAGTCTGTTGCTCATAAACCAACCATCTTTAATGTGTCAGCTGCTGTTTCACTCAGTCTGTTGCTCATACACCAACCATCTTTAATGTGTCAGCTACTGTTTTACTCAGTCTGTTGCTCATATACCAACCATCTTTAATGTGTCAGCTACTGTTTTACTCAGTCTGTTGCTCATAACAACCATCTTTAATGTGTCAGCTGCTGTTTCACTCAGTCTGTTGCTCATACACCAACCATCTTTAATGTGTCAGCTACTGTTTCACTCAGTCTGTTGCTTGTACACCAACCATCTTTAATGTATGAGCTACTGTTTCACTCAGTCTGTTGCTTGTACACCAACTATCTTTAATGTATGAGCTACTGTTTCACTCAGTCTGTTGCTTGTACACCAACCATCTTTAATGTATGAGCTACTGTTTCGCTCAGTCTGTTGCTTGTACACCAACCATCTTTAATGTGTGAGCTACTGTTTCACTCAGTCTGTTGCTTGTACACCAACCATCTTTAATGTATGAGCTGCTGTTTTACTCAGTCTGTTGCTTGTACACCAACAATCTTTAATGTATGAGCTACTGTTTTACTAAGTCTGTTGCTTGTACACCAACCATCTTTAATGTGTCAGCTGCTGTTTCACTCAGTCTGTTGCTCATACACCAACCATCTTTAATGTGTCAGCTACTGTTTCACTCAGTCTGTTGCTTGTACACCAACCATCTTTAATGTATGAGCTACTGTTTCACTCAGTCTGTTGCTTGTACACCAACCATCTTTAATGTATGAGCTCCTGTTTTACTCAGTCTGTTGCTTGTACACCAACCATCTTTAATGTATGAGCTACTGTTTTACTCAGTCTGTTGCTTGTACACCAACCATCTTTAATGTATGAGCTACTGTTTTACTCAGTCTGTTGCTTGTACACCAACCATCTTTAATGTGTGAGCTACTGTTTTACTCAGTCTGTTGCTTGCAAACCAACCATATTTAATGTGTCAGCTACTGTTTTACTTAGTCTGTTGCTCATACACCAACCATCTTTAATGTGTCAGCTACTGTTTTACTCAGTCTGTTGCTCATACACCAACCATCTTTAATGTATGAGCTACTGTTTTACTCAGTCTGTTGCTCATACACCAACCATCTTTAATTTGTGAGCTACTGTTTTACTCAGTCTCTTGCTCATATACCAACCATCTTTAATGTGTGAGCTACTGTTTCACTCAGTCTGTTGCTCATACACCAACCATCTTTAATGTATGAGCTGCTGTTTTACTCAGTCTGTTGCTCATACACTAACCATCTTTAATGTGTGAGCTGCTGTTTTACTCAGTCTGTTGCTCATACACCAACAAATCTTTAATGTATGAGCTACTGTTTCACTCAGTCTGTTGCTCATACACCAACTATCTTTAATGTGTCAGCTGCTGTTTCACTCAGTCTGTTGCTCATACCCAACCATCTTTAATGTGTGAGCTGCTGTTTTACTCAGTCTGTTGCTCATACACCAACCATCTTTAATATATGAGCTACTGTTTTAATCAGTCTGTTGCTCATACACCAACCATCTTTAATGTGTGAGCTACTGTTTTACTCAGTCTGTTGCTCATATACCAACCATCTTTAATGTATGAGCTACTGTTTCACTCAGTCTGTTGCTCATACACCAACCATCTTTAATGTATGAGCTGCTGTTTTACTCAGTCTGTTGCTCATACACCAACCATCTATAATGTATGAGCTACTGTTTTACTCAGTCTGTTGCTCATACACAAACCATCTTTAATGTATGAGCTGCTGTTTCACTCAGTCTGTTGCTCATACACCAACCATCTTTAATGTGTGAGCTACTGTTTCACTCAGTCTGTTGCTCATACACCAACCATCTTTAAAGTGTCAGCTGCTGTTTTACTCAGTCTGTTGCTCATACACCAACCATCTTTAATGTGTCAGCTGCAGTTTTACTCAGTCTGTTGCTCATACACCAACCATCTTTAATGTGTGAGCTACTGTTTCACTCAGTCTGTTGCTCATACACCAACCATCTTTAATGTATGAGCTACTGTTTTACTCAGTCTGTTGCTCATACACCAACCATCTTTAATGTATGAGCTGTTGTTTCACTCAGTCTGTTGCTCATACACCAACCATCTTTAATGTGTCAGCTGCTGTTTTACAAAGTCTGTTGCTCATACACCAACCATATTTAATGTATGAGATACTGTATCACTCAGTCTGTTGCTCATACGCCAACCATCTTTAATGTATAAGCTGCTGTTTTACTCAGTCTGTTGCTCATACACTAACCATCTTTAATGTGTGAGCTACTGTTTCACTCAGTCTGTTGCTCATACAGCAACCATCTTTAATGTATGAGCTACTGTTTTACTCAGTCTGTTGCTCATACACCAACCATCTTTCATGTATGAGCTACTGTTTTACTCAGTCTGTTGCTCATACACCAACCATCTTTAATGTATGAGCTGCTGTTTCACTCAGTCTGTTGCTCATACACCAACCATCTTTAATGTGTCAGCTGCTGTTTTACTCAGTCTGTTGCTCATACACCAACCATCTTTAATGTATGAGCTACTGTTTCACTCAGTCTGTTGCTCATACACCAACCATCTTTAATGTATGAGCTACTGTTTTACTCAGTCTGTTGCTCATACACCAACCAACCATCTTTAATGTATGAATTGCTGTTTTACTCAGTCTGTTGCTCATGTACCAACCATCTTTAATGTGTCAGCTACTGTTTAACTCAGTCTGTTGCTTGTACACCAACCATCTTTAATGTGTGAGCTACTGTTTTACTCAGTCTGTTGCTTGTACACCAACCATCTTTAATGTATGAGCTGCTGTTTTACTCAGTCTGTTGCTTGTACACCAACAATCTTTAATGTATGAGCTACTGTTTTACTCAGTCTGTTGCTTGTACACCAACCATCTTTAATGTATGAGCTGCTGTTTTACTCAGTCTGTTGCTTGTACACCAACCATCTTTAATGTGTCAGCTGCTGTTTCACTCAGTCTGTTGCTCATACACCAACCATCTTTAATGTGTCAGCTACTGTTTCACTCAGTCTTCTGTTGCTTGTACACCAACCATCTTTAATGTATGAGCTACTGTTTCACTCAGTCTGTTGCTCATACACCAACCATCTTTAATGTGTCAGCTGCTGTTTCACTCAGTCTGTTGCTCATACACCAACCATCTTTAATGTGTCAGCTACTGTTTCACTCAGTCTGTTGCTCATACACCAACAATCTTTAATGTGTCAGCTGCTGTTTCACTCAGTCTGTTGCTCATATACCAACCATCTTTAATGTGTCAGCTTCTGTTTCACTCAGTCTGTTGCTCATATACCAACCATCTTTAATGTGTCAGCTACTGTTTCACTCAGTCTGTTGCTCATAACAACCATCTTTAATGTGTGAGCTGCTGTTTTACTCAGTCTGTTGCTCATACACCAACCATCTTTAATATATGAGCTACTGTTTTAATCAGTCTGTTGCTCATACACCAACCATCTTTAATGTGTGAGCTACTGTTTTACTCAGTCTGTTGCTCATATACCAACCATCTTTAATGTATGAGCTACTGTTTCACTCAGTCTGTTGCTCATACACCAACCATCTTTAATGTATGAGCTGCTGTTTTACTCAGTCTGTTGCTCATACACCAACCATCTATAATGTATGAGCTACTGTTTTACTCAGTCTGTTGCTCATACACAAACCATCTTTAATGTATGAGCTGCTGTTTCACTCAGTCTGTTGCTCATACACCAACCATCTTTAATGTGTGAGCTACTGTTTCACTCAGTCTGTTGCTCATACACCAACCATCTTTAAAGTGTCAGCTGCTGTTTTACTCAGTCTGTTGCTCATACACCAACCATCTTTAATGTGTCAGCTGCAGTTTTACTCAGTCTGTTGCTCATACACCAACCATCTTTAATGTGTGAGCTACTGTTTCACTCAGTCTGTTGCTCATACACCAACCATCTTTAATGTATGAGCTACTGTTTTACTCAGTCTGTTGCTCATACACCAACCATCTTTAATGTATGAGCTGTTGTTTCACTCAGTCTGTTGCTCATACACCAACCATCTTTAATGTGTCAGCTGCTGTTTTACAAAGTCTGTTGCTCATACACCAACCATATTTAATGTATGAGATACTGTATCACTCAGTCTGTTGCTCATACGCCAACCATCTTTAATGTATAAGCTGCTGTTTTACTCAGTCTGTTGCTCATACACTAACCATCTTTAATGTGTGAGCTACTGTTTCACTCAGTCTGTTGCTCATACAGCAACCATCTTTAATGTATGAGCTACTGTTTTACTCAGTCTGTTGCTCATACACCAACCATCTTTCATGTATGAGCTACTGTTTTACTCAGTCTGTTGCTCATACACCAACCATCTTTAATGTATGAGCTGCTGTTTCACTCAGTCTGTTGCTCATACACCAACCATCTTTAATGTGTCAGCTGCTGTTTTACTCAGTCTGTTGCTCATACACCAACCATCTTTAATGTATGAGCTACTGTTTCACTCAGTCTGTTGCTCATACACCAACCATCTTTAATGTATGAGCTACTGTTTTACTCAGTCTGTTGCTCATACACCAACCAACCATCTTTAATGTATGAATTGCTGTTTTACTCAGTCTGTTGCTCATGTACCAACCATCTTTAATGTGTCAGCTACTGTTTAACTCAGTCTGTTGCTTGTACACCAACCATCTTTAATGTGTGAGCTACTGTTTTACTCAGTCTGTTGCTTGTACACCAACCATCTTTAATGTATGAGCTGCTGTTTTACTCAGTCTGTTGCTTGTACACCAACAATCTTTAATGTATGAGCTACTGTTTTACTCAGTCTGTTGCTTGTACACCAACCATCTTTAATGTATGAGCTGCTGTTTTACTCAGTCTGTTGCTTGTACACCAACCATCTTTAATGTGTCAGCTGCTGTTTCACTCAGTCTGTTGCTCATACACCAACCATCTTTAATGTGTCAGCTACTGTTTCACTCAGTCTTCTGTTGCTTGTACACCAACCATCTTTAATGTATGAGCTACTGTTTCACTCAGTCTGTTGCTCATACACCAACCATCTTTAATGTGTCAGCTGCTGTTTCACTCAGTCTGTTGCTCATACACCAACCATCTTTAATGTGTCAGCTACTGTTTCACTCAGTCTGTTGCTCATACACCAACAATCTTTAATGTGTCAGCTGCTGTTTCACTCAGTCTGTTGCTCATATACCAACCATCTTTAATGTGTCAGCTTCTGTTTCACTCAGTCTGTTGCTCATATACCAACCATCTTTAATGTGTCAGCTACTGTTTCACTCAGTCTGTTGCTCATAACAACCATCTTTAATGTGTCAGCTCCTGTTTCACTCAGTCTGTTGCTCATACACCAACCATCTTTAATGTGTGAGCTACTGTTTCACTCAGTCTGTTGCTCATACACCAACCATCTTTAATGTGTCAGCTGCTGTTTTACTCAGTCTGTTGCTCATACACCAACCATCTTTAATGTATGAGCTACTGTTTCACTCAGTCTGTTGCTCATACACCAACCATCTTTAATGTATGAGCTACTGTTTTACTCAGTCTGTTGCTCATACACCAACCAACCATCTTTAATGTATGAACTGCTGTTTTACTCAGTCTGTTGCTCATGTACCAACCATCTTTAATGTGTGAGCTACTGTTTTACTCAGTCTGTTGCTTGTACACAGCCATCTTTAATGTGTGAGCTACTGTTTTACTCAGTCTGTTGCTTGTACACCAACCATCTTTAATGTATGAGCTGCTGTTTTACTCAGTCTGTTGCTTGTACACCAACCATCTTTAATGTGTCAGCTGCTGTTTCACTCAGTCTGTTGCTCATACACCAACCATCTTTAATGTGTCAGCTACTGTTTCACTCAGTCTGTTGCTTGTACACCAACCATCTTTAATGTATGAGCTACTGTTTCACTCAGTCTGTTGCTTGTACACCAACCATCTTTAATGTATGAGCTCCTGTTTTACTCAGTCTGTTGCTTGTACACCAACCATCTTTAATGTATGAGCTACTGTTTTACTCAGTCTGTTGCTTGTACACCAACCATCTTTAATGTATGAGCTACTGTTTTACTCAGTCTGTTGCTTGTACACCAACCATCTTTAATGTGTGAGCTACTGTTTTACTCAGTCTGTTGCTTGCAAACCAACCATATTTAATGTGTCAGCTACTGTTTTACTTAGTCTGTTGCTCATACACCAACCATCTTTAATGTGTCAGCTACTGTTTTACTCAGTCTGTTGCTCATACACCAACCATCTTTAATGTATGAGCTACTGTTTTACTCAGTCTGTTGCTCATACACCAACCATCTTTAATTTGTGAGCTACTGTTTTACTCAGTCTCTTGCTCATATACCAACCATCTTTAATGTGTGAGCTACTGTTTCACTCAGTCTGTTGCTCATACACCAACCATCTTTAATGTATGAGCTGCTGTTTTACTCAGTCTGTTGCTCATACACTAACCATCTTTAATGTGTGAGCTGCTGTTTTACTCAGTCTGTTGCTCATACACCAACAAATCTTTAATGTATGAGCTACTGTTTCACTCAGTCTGTTGCTCATACACCAACTATCTTTAATGTGTCAGCTGCTGTTTCACTCAGTCTGTTGCTCATACCCAACCATCTTTAATGTGTGAGCTGCTGTTTTACTCAGTCTGTTGCTCATACACCAACCATCTTTAATATATGAGCTACTGTTTTAATCAGTCTGTTGCTCATACACCAACCATCTTTAATGTGTGAGCTACTGTTTTACTCAGTCTGTTGCTCATATACCAACCATCTTTAATGTATGAGCTACTGTTTCACTCAGTCTGTTGCTCATACACCAACCATCTTTAATGTATGAGCTGCTGTTTTACTCAGTCTGTTGCTCATACACCAACCATCTATAATGTATGAGCTACTGTTTTACTCAGTCTGTTGCTCATACACAAACCATCTTTAATGTATGAGCTGCTGTTTCACTCAGTCTGTTGCTCATACACCAACCATCTTTAATGTGTGAGCTACTGTTTCACTCAGTCTGTTGCTCATACACCAACCATCTTTAATGTGTCAGCTGCTGTTTTACTCAGTCTGTTGCTCATACACCAACCATCTTTAATGTGTCAGCTGCAGTTTTACTCAGTCTGTTGCTCATACACCAACCATCTTTAATGTGTGAGCTACTGTTTCACTCAGTCTGTTGCTCATACACCAACCATCTTTAATGTATGAGCTACTGTTTTACTCAGTCTGTTGCTCATACACCAACCATCTTTAATGTATGAGCTGTTGTTTCACTCAGTCTGTTGCTCATACACCAACCATCTTTAATGTGTCAGCTGCTGTTTTACTCAGTCTGTTGCTCATACACCAACCATATTTAATGTATGAGATACTGTATCACTCAGTCTGTTGCTCATACGCCAACCATCTTTAATGTATAAGCTGCTGTTTTACTCAGTCTGTTGCTCATACACCAACCATCTTTAATGTGTGAGCTACTGTTTCACTCAGTCTGTTGCTCATACACCAACCATCTTTAATGTATGAGCTACTGTTTTACTCAGTCTGTTGCTCATACACCAACCATCTTTCATGTATGAGCTACTGTTTTACTCAGTCTGTTGCTCATACACCAACCATCTTTAATGTATGAGCTGCTGTTTCACTCAGTCTGTTGCTCATACACCAACCATCTTTAATGTGTCAGCTGCTGTTTTACTCAGTCTGTTGCTCATACACCAACCATCTTTAATGTATGAGCTACTGTTTCACTCAGTCTGTTGCTCATACACCAACCATCTTTAATGTATGAGCTACTGTTTTACTCAGTCTGTTGCTCATACACCAACCAACCATCTTTAATGTATGAATTGCTGTTTTACTCAGTCTGTTGCTCATGTACCAACCATCTTTAATGTGTCAGCTACTGTTTAACTCAGTCTGTTGCTTGTACACCAACCATCTTTAATGTGTGAGCTACTGTTTTACTCAGTCTGTTGCTTGTACACCAACCATCTTTAATGTATGAGCTGCTGTTTTACTCAGTCTGTTGCTTGTACACCAACAATCTTTAATGTATGAGCTACTGTTTTACTCAGTCTGTTGCTTGTACACCAACCATCTTTAATGTATGAGCTGCTGTTTTACTCAGTCTGTTGCTCATACACCAACCATCTTTAATGTGTCAGCTGCTGTTTCACTCAGTCTGTTGCTCATACACCAACCATCTTTAATGTGTCAGCTACTGTTTCACTCAGTCTTCTGTTGCTTGTACACCAACCATCTTTAATGTATGAGCTACTGTTTTACTCAGTCTGTTGCTTGTACACCAACCATCTTTAATGTATGAGCTGCTGTTTTACTCAGTCTGTTGCTTGTACACCAACCATCTTTAATGTGTCAGCTGCTGTTTCACTCAGTCTGTTGCTCATACACCAACCATCTTTAATGTGTCAGCTACTGTTTCACTCAGTCTTCTGTTGCTTGTACACCAACCATCTTTAATGTATGAGCTACTGTTTCACTCAGTCTGTTGCTCATACACCAACCATCTTTAATGTGTCAGCTGCTGTTTCACTCAGTCTGTTGCTCATACACCAACCATCTTTAATGTGTCAGCTACTGTTTCACTCAGTCTGTTGCTCATACACCAACCATCTTTAATGTGTCAGCTGCTGTTTCACTCAGTCTGTTGCTCATACACCAACCATCTTTAATGTGTCAGCTACTGTTTCACTCAGTCTGTTGCTCATATACCAACCATCTTTAATGTGTCAGCTACTGTTTCACTCAGTCTGTTGCTCATAACAACCATCTTTAATGTGTGAGCTGCTGTTTTACTCAGTCTGTTGCTCATACACCAACCATCTTTAATGTATGAGCTACTGTTTTACTCAGTCTGTTGCTCATACACCAACCATCTTTAATGTGTGAGCTACTGTTTTACTCAGTCTGTTGCTCATATACCAACCATCTTTAATGTATGAGCTACTGTTTCACTCAGTCTGTTGCTCATACACCAACCATCTTTAATGTATGAGCTGCTGTTTTACTCAGTCTGTTGCTCATACACCAACCATCTTTAATGTATGAGCTACTGTTTTACTCAGTCTGTTGCTCATACACAAACCATCTTTAATGTATGAGCTGCTGTTTCACTCAGTCTGTTGCTCATACACCAACCATCTTTAATGTGTGAGCTACTGTTTCACTCAGTCTGTTGCTCATACACCAACCATCTTTAAAGTGTCAGCTGCTGTTTTACTCAGTCTGTTGCTCATACACCAACCATCTTTAATGTGTCAGCTGCTGTTTTACTCAGTCTGTTGCTCATACACCAACCATCTTTAATGTGTGAGCTACTGTTTCACTCAGTCTGTTGCTCATACACCAACCATCTTTAATGTATGAGCTACTGTTTTACTCAGTCTGTTGCTCATACACCAACCATCTTTAATGTATGAGCTGTTGTTTCACTCAGTCTGTTGCTCATACACCAACCATCTTTAATGTGTCAGCTGCTGTTTTACAAAGTCTGTTGCTCATACACCAACCATCTTTAATGTATGAGCTACTGTTTCACTCAGTCTGTTGCTCATACGCCAACCATCTTTAATGTATAAGCTGCTGTTTTACTCAGTCTGTTGCTCATACACCAACCATCTTTAATGTGTGAGCTACTGTTTCACTCAGTCTGTTGCTCATACAGCAACCATCTTTAATGTATGAGCTACTGTTTTACTCAGTCTGTTGCTCATACACCAACCATCTTTCATGTATGAGCTACTGTTTTACTCAGTCTGTTGCTCATACACCAACCATCTTTAATGTATGAGCTGCTGTTTCACTCAGTCTGTTGCTCATACACCAACCATCTTTAATGTGTCAGCTGCTGTTTTACTCAGTCTGTTGCTCATACACCAACCATCTTTAATGTATGAGCTACTGTTTCACTCAGTCTGTTGCTCATACACCAACCATCTTTAATGTATGAGCTACTGTTTTACTCAGTCTGTTGCTCATACACCAACCAACCATCTTTAATGTATGAATTGCTGTTTTACTCAGTCTGTTGCTCATGTACCAACCATCTTTAATGTGTCAGCTACTGTTTAACTCAGTCTGTTGCTTGTACACCAACCATCTTTAATGTGTGAGCTACTGTTTTACTCAGTCTGTTGCTTGTACACCAACCATCTTTAATGTATGAGCTGCTGTTTTACTCAGTCTGTTGCTTGTACACCAACAATCTTTAATGTATGAGCTACTGTTTTACTCAGTCTGTTGCTTGTACACCAACCATCTTTAATGTATGAGCTGCTGTTTTACTCAGTCTGTTGCTTGTACACCAACCATCTTTAATGTGTCAGCTGCTGTTTCACTCAGTCTGTTGCTCATACACCAACCATCTTTAATGTGTCAGCTACTGTTTCACTCAGTCTTCTGTTGCTTGTACACCAACCATCTTTAATGTATGAGCTACTGTTTCACTCAGTCTGTTGCTCATACACCAACCATCTTTAATGTGTCAGCTGCTGTTTCACTCAGTCTGTTGCTCATACACCAACCATCTTTAATGTGTCAGCTACTGTTTCACTCAGTCTGTTGCTCATACACCAACCATCTTTAATGTGTCAGCTGCTGTTTCACTCAGTCTGTTGCTCATACACCAACCATCTTTAATGTGTCAGCTTCTGTTTCACTCAGTCTGTTGCTCATATACCAACCATCTTTAATGTGTCAGCTACTGTTTCACTCAGTCTGTTGCTCATAACAACCATCTTTAATGTGTCAGCTCTGTTTCACTCAGTCTGTTGCTCATACACCAACCATCTTTAATGTGTGAGCTACTGTTTCACTCAGTCTGTTGCTCATACACCAACCATCTTTAATGTGTCAGCTGCTGTTTTACTCAGTCTGTTGCTCATACACCAACCATCTTTAATGTATGAGCTACTGTTTCACTCAGTCTGTTGCTCATACACCAACCATCTTTAATGTATGAGCTACTGTTTTACTCAGTCTGTTGCTCATACACCAACCAACCATCTTTAATGTATGAACTGCTGTTTTACTCAGTCTGTTGCTCATGTACCAACCATCTTTAATGTGTGAGCTACTGTTTTACTCAGTCTGTTGCTTGTACACAGCCCATCTTTAATGTGTGAGCTACTGTTTTACTCAGTCTGTTGCTTGTACACCAACCATCTTTAATGTATGAGCTGCTGTTTTACTCAGTCTGTTGCTTGTACACCAACCATCTTTAATGTGTGAGCTACTGTTTTACTCAGTCTGTTGCTTGTACACAGCCAATCTTTAATGTGTGAGCTACTGTTTTACTCAGTCTGTTGCTTGTACACCAACCATCTTTAATGTGTGAGCTACTGTTTTACTCAGTCTGTTGCTTGTACACCAACCATCTTTAATGTATGAGCTGCTGTTTTACTCAGTCTGTTGCTTGTACACCAACCATCTTTAATGTGTCAGCTACTGTTTCACTCAGTCTGTTGCTTGTACACCAACCATCTTTAATGTGTGAGCTACTGTTTTACTCAGTCTGTTGCTTGTACACCAACCATCTTTAATGTTTGAGCTGCTGTTTTACTCAGTCTGTTGCTTGTACACCAACAATCTTTAATGTATGAGCTACTGTTTTACTCAGTCTGTTGCTTGTACACCAACCATCTTTAATGTGTCAGCTGCTGTTTCACTCAGTCTGTTGCTCATACACCAACCATCTTTAATGTGTCAGCTACTGTTTCACTCAGTCTGTTGCTTGTACACCAACCATCTTTAATGTATGAGCTACTGTTTTACTCAGTCTGTTGCTCATACACCAACCATCTTTAATGTGTCAGCTGCTGTTTCACTCAGTCTGTTGCTCATACACCAACCATCTTTAATGTGTCAGCTGCTGTTTCACTCAGTCTGTTGCTCATATACCAACCATCTTTAATGTGTCAGCTGCTGTTTCACTCAGTCTGTTGCTCATACACCAACCATCTTTAATGTGTCAGCTACTGTTTCACTCAGTCTGTTGCTCATATACCAACCATTTTTAATGTGTCAGCTACTGTTTTACTCAGTCTGTTGCTCATAACAACCATCTTTAATGTGTCAGCTGCTGTTTCACTCAGTCTGTTGCTCATACACCAACCATCTTTAATGTGTCAGCTACTGTTTTACTCAGTCTGTTGCTCATACACAACCATCTTTAATGTATGAGCTGCTGTTTCACTCAGTCTGTTGCTCATACACCAACCATCTTTAATGTGTGAGCTACTGTTTCACTCAGTCTGTTGCTCATACACCAACCATCTTTAAAGTGTCAGCTGCTGTTTTACTCAGTCTGTTGCTCATACACCAACCATCTTTAATGTGTCAGCTGCAGTTTTACTCAGTCTGTTGCTCATACACCAACCATCTTTAATGTGTGAGCTACTGTTTCACTCAGTCTGTTGCTCATACACCAACCATCTTTAATGTATGAGCTACTGTTTTACTCAGTCTGTTGCTCATACACCAACCATCTTTAATGTATGAGCTGTTGTTTCACTCAGTCTGTTGCTCATACACCAACCATCTTTAATGTGTCAGCTGCTGTTTTACAAAGTCTGTTGCTCATACACCAACCATATTTAATGTATGAGATACTGTATCACTCAGTCTGTTGCTCATACGCCAACCATCTTTAATGTATAAGCTGCTGTTTTACTCAGTCTGTTGCTCATACACTAACCATCTTTAATGTGTGAGCTACTGTTTCACTCAGTCTGTTGCTCATACAGCAACCATCTTTAATGTATGAGCTACTGTTTTACTCAGTCTGTTGCTCATACACCAACCATCTTTCATGTATGAGCTACTGTTTTACTCAGTCTGTTGCTCATACACCAACCATCTTTAATGTATGAGCTGCTGTTTCACTCAGTCTGTTGCTCATACACCAACCATCTTTAATGTGTCAGCTGCTGTTTTACTCAGTCTGTTGCTCATACACCAACCATCTTTAATGTATGAGCTACTGTTTCACTCAGTCTGTTGCTCATACACCAACCATCTTTAATGTATGAGCTACTGTTTTACTCAGTCTGTTGCTCATACACCAACCAACCATCTTTAATGTATGAATTGCTGTTTTACTCAGTCTGTTGCTCATGTACCAACCATCTTTAATGTGTCAGCTACTGTTTAACTCAGTCTGTTGCTTGTACACCAACCATCTTTAATGTGTGAGCTACTGTTTTACTCAGTCTGTTGCTTGTACACCAACCATCTTTAATGTATGAGCTGCTGTTTTACTCAGTCTGTTGCTTGTACACCAACAATCTTTAATGTATGAGCTACTGTTTTACTCAGTCTGTTGCTTGTACACCAACCATCTTTAATGTATGAGCTGCTGTTTTACTCAGTCTGTTGCTTGTACACCAACCATCTTTAATGTGTCAGCTGCTGTTTCACTCAGTCTGTTGCTCATACACCAACCATCTTTAATGTGTCAGCTACTGTTTCACTCAGTCTTCTGTTGCTTGTACACCAACCATCTTTAATGTATGAGCTACTGTTTCACTCAGTCTGTTGCTCATACACCAACCATCTTTAATGTGTCAGCTGCTGTTTCACTCAGTCTGTTGCTCATACACCAACCATCTTTAATGTGTCAGCTACTGTTTCACTCAGTCTGTTGCTCATACACCAACAATCTTTAATGTGTCAGCTGCTGTTTCACTCAGTCTGTTGCTCATATACCAACCATCTTTAATGTGTCAGCTTCTGTTTCACTCAGTCTGTTGCTCATATACCAACCATCTTTAATGTGTCAGCTACTGTTTCACTCAGTCTGTTGCTCATAACAACCATCTTTAATGTGTCAGCTCCTGTTTCACTCAGTCTGTTGCTCATACACCAACCATCTTTAATGTGTGAGCTACTGTTTCACTCAGTCTGTTGCTCATACACCAACCATCTTTAATGTGTCAGCTGCTGTTTTACTCAGTCTGTTGCTCATACACCAACCATCTTTAATGTATGAGCTACTGTTTCACTCAGTCTGTTGCTCATACACCAACCATCTTTAATGTATGAGCTACTGTTTTACTCAGTCTGTTGCTCATACACCAACCAACCATCTTTAATGTATGAACTGCTGTTTTACTCAGTCTGTTGCTCATGTACCAACCATCTTTAATGTGTGAGCTACTGTTTTACTCAGTCTGTTGCTTGTACACAGCCCATCTTTAATGTGTGAGCTACTGTTTTACTCAGTCTGTTGCTTGTACACCAACCATCTTTAATGTATGAGCTGCTGTTTTACTCAGTCTGTTGCTTGTACACCAACCATCTTTAATGTGTGAGCTACTGTTTTACTCAGTCTGTTGCTTGTACACAACCATCTTTAATGTGTGAGCTACTGTTTTACTCAGTCTGTTGCTTGTACACCAACCATCTTTAATGTGTGAGCTACTGTTTTACTCAGTCTGTTGCTTGTACACCAACCATCTTTAATGTATGAGCTGCTGTTTTACTCAGTCTGTTGCTTGTACACCAACCATCTTTAATGTGTCAGCTACTGTTTCACTCAGTCTGTTGCTTGTACACCAACCATCTTTAATGTGTGAGCTACTGTTTTACTCAGTCTGTTGCTTGTACACCAACCATCTTTAATGTATGAGCTGCTGTTTTACTCAGTCTGTTGCTTGTACACCAACAATCTTTAATGTATGAGCTACTGTTTTACTAAGTCTGTTGCTTGTACACCAACCATCTTTAATGTGTCAGCTGCTGTTTCACTCAGTCTGTTGCTCATACACCAACCATCTTTAATGTGTCAGCTACTGTTTCACTCAGTCTGTTGCTTGTACACCAACCATCTTTAATGTATGAGCTACTGTTTTACTCAGTCTGTTGCTCATACACCAACCATCTTTAATGTGTCAGCTGCTGTTTCACTCAGTCTGTTGCTCATACACCAACCATCTTTAATGTGTCAGCTGCTGTTTCACTCAGTCTGTTGCTCATACACCAACCATCTTTAATGTGTCAGCTGCTGTTTCACTCAGTCTGTTGCTCATACACCAACCATCTTTAATGTGTCAGCTACTGTTTCACTCAGTCTGTTGCTCATATACCAACCATTTTAATGTGTCAGCTACTGTTTTACTCAGTCTGTTGCTCATAACAACCATCTTTAATGTGTCAGCTGCTGTTTCACTCAGTCTGTTGCTCATACACCAACCATCTTTAATGTGTCAGCTACTGTTTCACTCAGTCTGTTGCTTGCACACCAACCATCTTTAATGTGTGAGCTACTGTTTCACTCAGTCTGTTGCTCATACACCAACCATCTTTAATGTGTCAGCTCCTGTTTCACTCAGTCTGTTGCTCATACACCAAACATCTTTAATGTATGAGCTACTGTTTCACTCAGTCTGTTGCTCATACACCAACCATCTTTAATGTATGAGCTACTGTTTTACTCAGTCTGTTGCTCATACACCAACCAACCATCTTTAATGTATGAACTGCTGTTTTACTCAGTCTGTTGCTCATGTACCAACCATCTTTAATGTGTGAGCTACTGTTTTACTCAGTCTGTTGCTTGTACACAGCCCGTCTTTAATGTGTGAGCTACTGTTTTACTCAGTCTGTTGCTCATACACCAACCATCTTTAATGTGTGAGCTACTGTTTCACTCAGTCTGTTGCTCATACACCAACCATCTTTAATGTGTCAGCTGCTGTTTTACTCAGTCTGTTGCTCATACACCAACCATCTTTAATGTATGAGCTGCTGTTTTACTCAGTCTGTTGCTCATACACCAACCATCTTTAATGTATGAGCTACTGTTTTACTCAGTCTGTTGCTCATACACCAACCATCTTTAATGTATGAGCTGCTGTTTCACTCAGTCTGTTGCTCATACACCAACCATCTTTAATGTGTCAGCTGCTGTTTTACTCAGTCTGTTGCTCATACACCAACCATATTTAATGTATGAGATACTGTTTCACTCAGTCTGTTGCTCACATGCCAACCATCTTTAATGTATGAGCTGCTGTTTCACTCAGTCTGTTGCTCATACACCAACCATCTTTAATGTGTGAGCTACTGTTTCACTCAGTCTGTTGCTCATACACCAACCATCTTTAATGTATGAGCTGCTGTTCTACTCTGTTGCTCATACACCAACCATCTTTCATGTATGAGCTACTGTTTTACTAAGTCTGTTGCTCATACACCAACCATCTTTAATGTATGAGCTGCTGTTTCACTCAGTCTGTTGCTCATACACCAACCATCTTTAATGTGTCAGCTGCTGTTTTACTCAGTCTGTTGCTCATACACCAACCATCTTTAATGTATGAGCTACTGTTTCACTCAGTCTGTTGCTCATACACCAGCCATCTTTAATGTGTGAGCTACTGTTTTACTCAGTCTGTTGCTCATACACCAACCATCTTTAATGTGTCAGCTGCTGTTTTACTCAGTCTGTTGCTCATACACCAACCATCTTTAATGTGTGAGCTACTGTTTCACTCAGTCTGTTGCTCATACACCAACCATCTTTAATGTATGAGCTACTGTTTTACTCAGTCTGTTGTTCATACACCAACCAACCATCTTTAATGTATGAGCTGCTGTTTTACTCAGTCTGTTGCTCATATACCAACCATCTTTAATGTGTGAGCTACTGTTTTACTCAGTCTGTTGCTTGTACACAGCCAATCTTTAATGTGTGAGCTACTGTTTTACTCAGTCTGTTGCTTGTACACCAACCATCTTTAATGTATGAGCTGCTGTTTTACTCAGTCTGTTGCTTGTACACCAACCATCTTTAATGTGTGAGCTACTGTTTTACTCAGTCTGTTGCTTGTACACCAACCATCTTTAATGTGTCAGCTACTGTTTCACTCAGTCTGTTGCTTGTACACCAACCATCTTTAATGTGTCAGCTACTGTTTTACTCAGTCTGTTACTTGTACACCAACCATCTTTAATGTATGAGCTGCTGTTTTACTCAGTCTGTTGCTTGTACACCAACCATCTTTAATGTGTGAGCTACTGTTTTACTAAGTCTGTTGCTTGTACACCAACCATCTTTAATGTGTCAGCTGCTGTTTCACTCAGTCTGTTGCTCATACACCAACCATCTTTAATGTGTCAGCTACTGTTTCACTCATTCTGTTGCTTGTACACCAACCATCTTTAATGTATGAGCTACTGTTTCACTCAGTCTGTTGCTCATACACCAACCATCTTTAATGTGTGAGCTGCTGTTTCACTCAGTCTATTGCTCATACACCAACCATCTTTAATGTGTCAGCTGCTGTTTCACTCAGTCTGTTGCTCATACACCAACCATCTTTAATGTGTCAGCTGCTGTTTCACTCAGTCTGTTGCTCATACACCAACCATCTTTAATGTGTCAGCTACTGTTTTACTCAGTCTGTTGCTCATATACCAACCATCTTTAATGTGTCAGCTACTGTTTTACTCAGTCTGTTGCTCATAACAACCATCTTTAATGTGTCAGCTGCTGTTTCACTCAGTCTGTTGCTCATACACCAACCATCTTTAATGTGTCAGCTACTGTTTCACTCAGTCTGTTGCTTGTACACCAACCATCTTTAATGTATGAGCTACTGTTTCACTCAGTCTGTTGCTTGTACACCAACTATCTTTAATGTATGAGCTACTGTTTCACTCAGTCTGTTGCTTGTACACCAACCATCTTTAATGTATGAGCTACTGTTTCGCTCAGTCTGTTGCTTGTACACCAACCATCTTTAATGTGTGAGCTACTGTTTTACTCAGTCTGTTGCTTGTACACCAACCATCTTTAATGTATGAGCTGCTGTTTTACTCAGTCTGTTGCTTGTACACCAACAATCTTTAATGTATGAGCTACTGTTTTACTAAGTCTGTTGCTTGTACACCAACCATCTTTAATGTGTCAGCTGCTGTTTCACTCAGTCTGTTGCTCATACACCAACCATCTTTAATGTGTCAGCTACTGTTTCACTCAGTCTGTTGCTTGTACACCAACCATCTTTAATGTATGAGCTACTGTTTTACTCAGTCTGTTGCTCATACACCAACCATCTTTAATGTGTCAGCTGCTGTTTCACTCAGTCTGTTGCTCATACACCAACCATCTTTAATGTGTCAGCTGCTGTTTCACTCAGTCTGTTGCTCATATACCAACCATCTTTAATGTGTCAGCTGCTGTTTCACTCAGTCTGTTGCTCATACACCAACCATCTTTAATGTGTCAGCTACTGTTTCACTCAGTCTGTTGCTCATATACCAACCATTTTTAATGTGTCAGCTACTGTTTTCCTCAGTCTGTTGCTCATAACAACCATCTTTAATGTGTCAGCTGCTGTTTCACTCAGTCTGTTGCTCATACACCAACCATCTTTAATGTGTCAGCTACTGTTTCACTCAGTCTGTTGCTTGCACACCAACCATCTTTAATGTGTGAGCTACTGTTTCACTCAGTCTGTTGCTCATACACCAACCATCTTTAATGTGTCAGCTCCTGTTTCACTCAGTCTGTTGCTCATACACCAAACATCTTTAATGTATGAGCTACTGTTTCACTCAGTCTGTTGCTCATACACCAACCATCTTTAATGTATGAGCTACTGTTTTACTCAGTCTGTTGCTCATACACCAACCAACCATCTTAATGTATGAACTGCTGTTTTACTCAGTCTGTTGCTCATGTACCAACCATCTTTAATGTGTCAGCTACTGTTTTACTCAGTCTGTTGCTTGTACACAGCCCGTCTTTAATGTGTGAGCTACTGTTTTACTCAGTCTGTTGCTTGTACACCAACCATCTTTAATGTGTGAGCTACTGTTTCAATCAGTCTGTTGCTCATACACCAACCATCTTTAATGTGTCAGCTGCTGTTTTACTCAGTCTGTTGCTCATACACCAACCATCTTTAATGTATGAGCTGCTGTTTTACTCAGTCTGTTGCTCATACACCAACCATCTTTAATGTATGAGCTACTGTTTTACTCAGTCTGTTGCTCATACACCAACCATCTTTAATGTATGAGCTGCTGTTTCACTCAGTCTGTTGCTCATACACCAACCATCTTTAATGTGTCAGCTGCTGTTTTACTCAGTCTGTTGCTCATACACCAACCATATTTAATGTATGAGATACTGTATCACTCAGTCTGTTGCTCATACGCCAACCATCTTTAATGTATGAGCTGCTGTTTCACTCAGTCTGTTGCTCATACACCAACCATCTTTAATGTGTGAGCTACTGTTTCACTCAGTCTGTTGCTCATACACCAACCATCTTTAATGTATGAGCTGCTGTTCTACTCAGTCTGTTGCTCATACACCAACCATCTTTCATGTATGAGCTACTGTTTTACTAAGTCTGTTGCTCATACACCAACCATCTTTAATGTATGAGCTGCTGTTTCACTCAGTCTGTTGCTCATACACCAACCATCTTTAATGTGTCAGCTGCTGTTTTACTCAGTCTGTTGCTCATACACCAACCATCTTTAATGTATGAGCTACTGTTTCACTCAGTCTGTTGCTCATACACCAGCCATCTTTAATGTGTGAGCTACTGTTTCACTCAGTCTGTTGCTCATACACCAACCATCTTTAATGTGTCAGCTGCTGTTTTACTCAGTCTGTTGCTCATACACCAACCATCTTTAATGTGTGAGCTACTGTTTCACTCAGTCTGTTGCTCATACACAACCATCTTTAATGTATGAGCTACTGTTTTACTCAGTCTGTTGTTCATACACCAACCAACCATCTTTAATGTATGAGCTGCTGTTTTACTCAGTCTGTTGCTCATATACCAACCATCTTTAATGTGTGAGCTACTGTTTTACTCAGTCTGTTGCTTGTACACAGCCAATCTTTAATGTGTGAGCTACTGTTTTACTCAGTCTGTTGCTTGTACACCAACCATCTTTAATGTATGAGCTGCTGTTTTACTCAGTCTGTTGCTTGTACACCAACCATCTTTAATGTGTGAGCTACTGTTTTACTCAGTCTGTTGCTTGTACACCAACCATCTTTAATGTGTCAGCTACTGTTTCACTCAGTCTGTTGCTTGTACACCAACCATCTTTAATGTGTCAGCTACTGTTTTACTCAGTCTGTTACTTGTACACCAACCATCTTTAATGTATGAGCTGCTGTTTTACTCAGTCTGTTGCTTGTACACCAACAATCTTTAATGTATGAGCTACTGTTTTACTAAGTCTGTTGCTTGTACACCAACCATCTTTAATGTGTCAGCTGCTGTTTCACTCAGTCTGTTGCTCATACACCAACCATCTTTAATGTGTCAGCTACTGTTTCACTCATTCTGTTGCTTGTACACCAACCATCTTTAATGTATGAGCTACTGTTTCACTCAGTCTGTTGCTCATACACCAACCATCTTTAATGTGTGAGCTGCTGTTTCACTCAGTCTATTGCTCATACACCAACCATCTTTAATGTGTCAGCTGCTGTTTCACTCAGTCTGTTGCTCATACACCAACCATCTTTAATGTGTCAGCTGCTGTTTCACTCAGTCTGTTGCTCATACACCAACCATCTTTAATGTGTCAGCTACTGTTTTACTCAGTCTGTTGCTCATATACCAACCATCTTTAATGTGTCAGCTACTGTTTTACTCAGTCTGTTGCTCATAACAACCATCTTTAATGTGTCAGCTGCTGTTTCACTCAGTCTGTTGCTCATACACCAACCATCTTTAATGTGTCAGCTACTGTTTCACTCAGTCTGTTGCTTGTACACCAACCATCTTTAATGTATGAGCTACTGTTTCACTCAGTCTGTTGCTTGTACACCAACTATCTTTAATGTATGAGCTACTGTTTCACTCAGTCTGTTGCTTGTACACCAACCATCTTTAATGTATGAGCTACTGTTTCGCTCAGTCTGTTGCTTGTACACCAACCATCTTTAATGTGTGAGCTACTGTTTTACTCAGTCTGTTGCTTGTACACCAACCATCTTTAATGTATGAGCTGCTGTTTTACTCAGTCTGTTGCTTGTACACCAACAATCTTTAATGTATGAGCTACTGTTTTACTAAGTCTGTTGCTTGTACACCAACCATCTTTAATGTGTCAGCTGCTGTTTCACTCAGTCTGTTGCTCATACACCAACCATCTTTAATGTGTCAGCTACTGTTTCACTCAGTCTGTTGCTTGTACACCAACCATCTTTAATGTATGAGCTACTGTTTCACTCAGTCTGTTGCTCATACACCAACCATCTTTAATGTGTCAGCTGCTGTTTCACTCAGTCTGTTGCTCATACACCAACCATCTTTAATGTGTCAGCTACTGTTTCACTCAGTCTGTTGCTTGTACACCAACCATCTTTAATGAGTCAGCTACTGTTTCACTCAGTCTGTTGCTCATACACCAACCATCTTTAATGTGTCAGCTGCTGTTTCACTCAGTCTGTTGCTCATATACCAACCATCTTTAATGTGTCAGCTGCTGTTTCACTCAGTCTGTTGCTCATACACCAAGCATCTTTAATGTGTCAGCTACTGTTTCACTCAGTCTGTTGCTCATATACCAACCATCTTTAATGTGTCAGCTACTGTTTCACTCAGTCTGTTGCTCATAACAACCATCTTTAATGTGTCAGCTGCTGTTTCACTCAGTCTGTTGCTCATAACAACCATCTTTAATGTGTCAGCTGCTGTTTCACTCAGTCTGTTGCTCATACACCAACCATCTTTAATGTGTCAGCTACTGTTTCACTCAGTCTGTTGCTTGTACACCAACCATCTTTAATGTATGAGCTACTGTTTCACTCAGTCTGTTGCTTGTACACCAACTATCTTTAATGTATGAGCTACTGTTTCACTCAGTCTGTTGCTTGTACACCAACCATCTTTAATGTGTCAGCTACTGTTTCACTCAGTCTGTTGCTTGTACACCAACCATCTTTAATGTATGAGCTGCTGTTTTACTCAGTCTGTTGCTCATATACCAACCATCTTTAATGTATGAGCTACTGTTTCACTCAGTCTGTTGCTTGTACACCAACCATCTTTAATGTATGAGCTGCTGTTTTACTCAGTCTGTTGCTCATATACCAACCATCTTTAATGTGTCAGCTACTGTTTCACTCAGTCTGTTGCTCATATACCAACCATCTTTAATGTACAACCATTACCACCAATCTTCACTCTTAGACAACTGCAGGAAAAATGTCGGGAACAAAATATGCCGCTCTATATTGCCTTTGTGGATCTCACAAAGGCATTCGACACAGTAAACAGAGATGGTCTCTACAAGGTGTTAGAAGGCATAGGCTGCCCTCCTAAATTACTTAGGCTGATAATTTCCTTTCATGAAGACATGAATGGCAAAGTCCATTTTGATGGGAGTCCATCAGAGAATTTCAAAGTCAACAAAGGAGTGAAACAGGGATGTGTCCTCGCCCCCACCCTTTTTGGTATATTTTTTGCTGCCCTCCTAAATTACACCTTCGAAAACAGCTCAGGAGATATTTACATTCGCACTAGACCAGATGGCTCACTGTTCAACCTAGCACGACTAAGAGCAAAAACCAAAACAAATGTTGCCCTACTTAAAGAATTTTTATTTGCTGACGATGCAGCCCTAGTCGCTCATAGTGAGGCACCCTACAGTCGCTGATCAACAACCTGGATAAAGCATGCGACCTTTTTTCACTGTCAATTAATGTTCAGAAGACAGTAATACTAAATCAAGGTGACTTCAAACCTATATCTATTACTCTAAAAGACTGCCCACTAGAATCAGTACAGAAATTTACATATCTTGGATCCACAGTTACGCAAACCATCTCTCTTGATTAAGAAATAAACTGTCGAATTGGTAAGGCAGCTACGACCTTCGGCAAACTCACAAAAAGGGCATGGAACAACACGAAACTAACTCAAAAGACTAAACTCTTAATATATCAAACTTGTGTGCTTAGCACACTACTATATGGATCCGAACCTGGACAACATACTCAAACCAGGAAAAAAGACTAAATGTCTTCCACATGCGATGTCTCCGCAAAATAATGCACATCAAATGGCAGGACAAAATAACCAACTTAACTGTCCTGCAACGTGCTAAGACCCTAACAATCATGTCGATGCTCAGAAGTCGAAGGCTAAGATGGCTGGGGCATGTCCAATGGATGGAAGAAAAATGCATTCCTAGGCAAATACTATATGGCGAGCTAAAACACGGAAAACGACAAATCGGCAGACCTAAACTACGATATAGAGATATCTGCAAATCATCTCTGAAAGACTTCTCCATCTGTGAAAACGACTGGCAACATCTGGCAAGTGATCGCACATCATGGAGAGCACGTATAAGGAACGGTATAACAACATTTGAGACTGTTCTAAGACAGGACTTAGAAGAGAAGAGACTCACGAAAAAGGATGGTAAACCCTGTGGACCAGCGAGCCTGACCTGTTCATTATGTGACCGCGTGTGTTTGTCAAACATTGGTAGAATTAGCCACGAGAGAAGCTGTTCGGCAAAAACAATACCTCAAAAAAAATACGCAATAGCCTCCACTAGACCGTCTGACAAGACGAAAAGGGCCATATATATATATATATATATATATATATATATATATTACCACCACATTTTTCCAACCATCTTTGATATGAGACAATCTTCCATTAATATCACCATGTGTGGCTCATCTCCCACAACCTACGTGTTCCTCGCTAGCAAGGTTCTCTTTGGCTCTTTCCACTTCAGTTCACACAGTAACAGTTCCTGTCAAAGTCAGCTCATCTCCCCACAACCTACGTGTTCCTCGCTAGCAAGGTTCTCTTTGGCTCTTTCCACTTCAGTTCACACAGTAACAGTTCCTGTCAAAGTCAGCTCATCTCCCCACAACCTACGTGTTCCTCGCTAGCAAGGTTCTCTTTGGCTCTTTCCACTTCAGTTCACATAGTAACAGTTCCTGTCAAAGTCAGCTCATCTCCCCACAACCTACGTGTTCCTCGCTAGCAAGGTTCTCTTTGGCTCTTTCCACTTCAGTTCACATAGTAACAGTTCCTGTCAAAGTCAGCTCATCTCCCCACAACCTACGTGTTCCTCGCTAGCAAGGTTCTCTTTGGCTCTTTCCACTTCAGTTCACACAGTAACAGTTCCTGTCAAAGTCAGCTCATCTCCCCACAACCTACGTGTTCCTTGCTAGCAAGGTTCTCTTTGGCTCTTTCCACTTCAGTTCACACAGTAACAGTTCCTGTCAAAGTCAGCTCATCTCCCCACAACCTACGTGTTCCTCGCTAGCAAGGTTCTCTTTGGCTCTTTCCACTTCAGTTCACACAGTAACAGTTCCTGTCAAAGTCAGCTCATCTCCCCACAACCTACGTGTTCCTCGCTAGCAAGGTTCTCTTTGGCTCTTTCCACTTCAGTTCACACAGTAACAGTTCCTGTCAAAGTCAGCTCATCTCCCCACAACCTACGTGTCCTCGCTAGCAAGGTTCTCTTTGGCTCTTTCCACTTCAGTTCACACAGTAACAGTTCCTGTCAAAGTCAGCTCATCTCCCCACAACCTACGTGTTCCTCGCTAGCAAGGTTCTCTTTGGCTCTTTCCACTTCAGTTCACACAGTAACAGTTCCTGTCAAAGTCAGCTCATCTCCCCACAACCTACGTGTTCCTCGCTAGCAAGGTTCTCTTTGGCTCTTTCCACTTCAGTTCACACAGTAACAGTTCCTGTCAAAGTCAGCTCATCTCCCCACAACCTACGTGTTCCTCGCTAGCAAGGTTCTCTTTGGCTCTTTCCACTTCAGTTCACACAGTAACAGTTCCTGTCAAAGTCAGCTCATCTCCCCACAACCTACGTGTTCCTCGCTAGCAAGGTTCTCTTTGGCTCTTTCCACTTCAGTTCACACAGTAACAGTTCCTGTCAAAGTCAGCTCATCTCCCCACAACCTACGTGTTCCTCGCTAGCAAGGTTCTCTTTGGCTCTTTCCACTTCAGTTCACACAGTAACAGTTCCTGTCAAAGTCAGCTCATCTCCCCACAACCTACGTGTTCCTCGCTAGCAAGGTTCTCTTGGCTCTTTCCACTTCAGTTCACACAGTAACAGTTCCTGTCAAAGTCAGCTCATCTCCCCACAACCTACGTGTTCCTCGCTAGCAAGGTTCTCTTTGGCTCTTTCCACTTCAGTTCACACAGTAACAGTTCCTGTCAAAGTCAGCTCATCTCCTCTGTAAAACATCCATTCAGCATCAGTGTTGACCAAACACTCATTGACAACTTTATCTGTAAAACATCCATTCAGCATCAGTGTTGACCAAACACTCATTGACAACTTTATCTGTAAAACATCCATTCAGCATCAGTGTTGACCAAACACTCATTGACAACTTTATCTGTAAAACATCCATTCAGCATCAGTGTTGACCAAACACTCATTGACAACTTTATCTGTAAAACATCCATTCAGCATCAGTGTTGACCAAACACTCATTGACAACTTTATCTGTAAAACATCCATTCAGCATCAGTGTTGACCAAACACTCATTGACAACTTTATCTGTAAAACATCCATTCAGCGTCAGTGTTGACCAAACACTCATTGACAACTTTATCTGTAAAACATCCATTCAGCGTCAGTGTTGACCAAACACTCATTGACAACTTTATCTGTAAAACATCCATTCAGCGTCAGTGTTGACCAAACACTCATTGACAACTTTATCTGTAAAACATCCATTCAGCGTCAGTGTTGAACAAACACTCATTGACAACTTTACATGCACATTAATGTCAACGAATATCAACATCATCAACAACACTGAATTTTGTATAGAATCTTTAATACAATCATAAAGCACAAGCAGTAATTTCTCAAATTTATGTATTACGAGAGTACAATCATCTTACAAAACCATGTCACATACAATCATAAGGTAGTACAGTTGATGGCAGAAAGCAGAACAATCATACGTTAATATTGCACTCAATCTGGACACAACCTGACATGTCAATAATTATCAATAATCAGCAACAAAGGAGACGTTCTGGTCAGTATTTACAAAAATAACACATTTTTTGGTAACAAAAACATGGCTACTAAAGTCTACTTCCCTCTTCCAATTGCTGAAACTTAACAACCATTTGGTTTCAATTGTTGACATGTTGTATGTCACCTGTTTCTTGTCATGATATCAACATAAAATAATTTCATTGGAAACAAACACTTTCTATTTTGTCTTATCTGTAGTATATATAAACACCCACACATAACTGTACAAGTGGAATGAAAATAATGAAATCTGTACAGCTTCGACTCTTCAAGATTACATGTACATTTATAAAAGCCTTACTTTGCTTACAAATGAGCACTTCTTTTGAACAAAGTTGTGCAAACTTCCTGTCCGTTGCTATGATTTATCAAAAGTCAACAAATTATTCAATTGCTGTCAAATCTAC
This sequence comes from Megaustenia siamemsis, assembly GCA_032433765.1. Lineage (NCBI taxonomy): Eukaryota > Metazoa > Mollusca > Gastropoda > Stylommatophora > Ariophantidae > Megaustenia > Megaustenia siamemsis. Next base: position 99,466,888 of record JAVIAB010000047.1, on the reverse strand, counting down.
TTTTCCAGGACATCATTACAAAAGCTGACAAAGAAGAAAAAAATGAACGTTGCTACTTTCAGAAAACCATTTTTTCTTCTTATTTTTTTGGTGTGGGTTTGCCAGCTTTCACCGCTGGTTAATTCCCTAGAAACTAGGAACAGAATCTAGCACATTGATTAATTTGTCCCTGGCAGTCATGTGCACAAAGGGTCCTTCTCAGCATAGACAGTAAACTCCGTCTTTGGAGGTACTCATATTTTTTCAGCTGATGAGTAATTGAAAGTTTCAAGCCGGGCCTCACTGCTGAGACCAAGGGTGGTTGCCGCAGAGAGAAATCGTAATTAAAACTATGAACTGATGCAGCTGGGATTTGAACTCCCAAGCTCTATGTCTCAACACCAGCGTCTTGCCTCGAGACCAGCCAGTCCCCCAAGGAAACATTATCTGTGTTACTTTAAATGATAAAGTCATAAAATCATGGAACATGTAGGACGACATGGACAAATTCCTGGTAATCTGTACATGGATTTTAAAGGTACTTGATATGGCTTGAGGGCAAGAGTTCTAAAAGACAGAAGGTCAAGTGATACCATACTAGACTTTATCATGATGTGGGGACTACAGGCTTGCCCCAAGTTAGGTTTAGTGGTCAGGAAGAGATAGCCGCACACCAGTCAACAATGTTATCCTTCTACCCATAGGTGGAATATAGGACAAGGCTTCAAGAAGACAGCATCATGGCCTGGGTTATCATCATCATGGCCTGGGTTATCATCATCATTGCCTGGGTTATCATCATCATGGCCTGGGTTATCATCATCATTGCCTGGGTTATCATCATCATGGCCTGGGTTATCATCATCATTGCCTGGGTTATCATCATCATGGCCTGGGTTATCATCATCATGGCCTGGGTTATCATCATCAAATCTTGCAAGATGATCATGTCTCTCCACAACTTTCTCTCTCTACAGCTGACCTAGGTGATCACTCTCCACAACTTTCTCTCTCTACAGCTGACCTAGGTGATCATGTCTCTCCACAACTTTCTCTCTTTACAGCTGACCTAGGTGATCATGTCTCTCCACAACTTTCTCTCTCTATAGCTGACCTAGGTGATCATGTCTCTCCACAACTTTCTCTCTCTACTGTCATTCATGAATTCTGTTGAAAATGACTTCCAACCAAACCATTCACTGAAGTTTTTCATCAACCCCGGCTTCACTCAATTGTTTCCTCTTCAACAAATGACAATTCAACAACTCATGACATTGTCACAAATGTTGCTTGTTTCCTCCTAATGTTGTAATAAGTGTTCCTTTTGGTCAGTCCACTGTTAGAATGTTCTCTTTGCATATTTTATCTGTCGTGAAATAAATAATCCTCCCACTGTAGTCAAAACATCATAGACTCCTTCCACTGATGTCAAACAAGCATAAACTCCTCCCACTGATGTCAAACAAACATAAACTCCTCCCACTAATGTCAAACAAGCATAAACTCCTCCCACTAATGTCAAACAAGCATAAACTCCTCCCACTGATGTCAAACACGCATAAACTTCTCCCACTGGTGTCAAAACAGTAGGACTCCTCCCACTGATGTCCAACAACATAGACTCCTCCCACTGATGTCAAAACAGTAGGACTCCTCCCACTGATGTCCAACAACATGGACTCCTCCCAGTGATGTCCAACAACATAGACTCCTCCCAGTGATGTCCAACAACAGAGACTCCTCCCAGTGATGTCCAACAACAGACTCATCCCAGTGATGTCCAACAACGGAGAATCCTCCCAGTGATGTCCAACAACAGAGACTCCTCCCAGTGATGTCCAACATACAGACTCCTCCCAGTGATGTCTAAGAACATAGACTCCTCCCAGTGATTACCAACAACAGAGACTCCTCCCAGTGATGTCCAACAACAGAGACTCCTCCCAGTGATGACCAACAATGGAGACTCCTCCCAGTGATGTCCAACAACAGAGACTCCTCCCAGTGATGTCCAACAACAGACTCATCCCAGTGATGTCCAACAACATAGACTCCTCCCTCTGATGTCAAAACATCACAGACTCCTCCAATTGATGTCAAACAAACATAAACTCCCCCCACTGATGTCAAAACAGTAGGACTCCTCCCACTGATGTCCAACAACATAGGCTCCTCCCACTGATGTCAAAACAGTAGGACTCCTCCCAGTGATGTCCAACAACATGAACTATCCCCAGTGATGTCCAACAACAGAGACTCCTCCCAGTGATGTCCAACAACACAGACTCCTCCCAGTGATGTCCAACAACATAGACTCCTCCCAGTGATGTCCAACAACAGAGACTCCTCCCAGTGATGTCCAACAACATAGACTCCCCCCAGTGATGTCCAACAACAAAGACTCCTCCCAGTGATGTCCAACAATAGAGACTCCTCCCAGTGATGTCCAACAACACAGACTCCTCCCAGTGATGTCCAACAACATAAGACTCCTCCCACTGATGTCCAACAACACAGACTCCTCCCAGTGATGTCCAACAACAGACTTCTCCCAATGATGTCCAACAACATAGACCCCTCCCACTGATGTCAAAACATCATAGACTCCTCCAATTGATGTCAAACAAACATAAACTCCCCCCACTGATGTCAAAACAGTAGGACTCCTCCCACTGATGTCCAACAACATAAACTCCTCCCAGTGATGTCCAACAATAGAGACTCCTCCCAGTGATGTCCAACAACACAGACTCCTCCCAGTGATGTCCAACAATAGAGACTCCTCCCATGGATGTCCAACAACAGAGACTCCTCCCACTGATGCCCAACAACAGAGACTCCTCCCAGTGATGTCCAACAACGGAGACTCCTCCCAGTGATGTCCAACAACATAGACTCATCCCAGTGATGTCCAACAATAGAGACTCCTCCCACTGATGTCCAACAACAGAGACTCCTCCCAGTGATGTCCAACAATAGAGACTCCTCCCAGGGATGTCCAACAACAGAGACTCCTCCCAGTGATGTCCAACAACATAGACTCCTCCCAGTGATGTCCAACAACATAGACTCCTCCCATTGATGTCCAACAATAGAGACTCCTCTCAGTGATGTCCAACAAAAGAGACTCCTCCCAGTGATGTCCAACAACAGAGACTCCTCCCAGTGATGTCCAACAATAGAGACTCCTCCCAGTGATGTCCAACAACAGAGACTCCTCCCAGTGATGTCCAACAACAGAGACTCCTCCCAGTGATGTCCAACAATAGAGACTCCTCCCAGTGATGTCTAACAACGGAGACTCCTCCCAGTGATGTCCAACAACAGAGACTCCTCCCAGTTGTGTCCAACAACAGAGACTCCTCCCAGTGATGTCCAACAACACAGACTCCTCCCAGTGATGTCCAACAACACAGACTCCTCCCAGTGATGTCCAACAACAGAGACTCCTCCCAGTGATGTCCAACAACAGAGACTCCTCCCAGTGATGTCCAACAACAGAGACTCCTCCCAGTGATGTCCAACAACAGAGACTCCTCCCAGTGATGTCCAACAACAGAGACTCCTCCCAGTTGTGTCCAACAACAGAGACTCCTCCCAGTGATGTCCAACAACAGAGACTCCTCCCAGTTGTGTCCAACAACAGAGACTCCTCCCAGTGATGTCCAACAACAGAGACTCCTCCCAGTGATATCCAACAATAGAGACTCCTCCCAGTGATGTCCAACAACAGAGACTCCTCCCAGTGATGTCCAACAACAGAGACTCCTCCCAGTGATGTCCAACAACAGAGACTCCTCCCAGTGATGTCCAACAACAGAGACTCCTCCCAGTGATGTCCAACAACAGAGACTCCTCCCAGTTGTGTCCAACAACAGAGACTCCTCCCAGTGATGTCCAACAACAGAGACTCCTCCCAGTGATGTCCAACAATAGAGACTCCTCCCAGTGATGTCCAACAACAGAGACTCCTCCCAGTGATGTCCAACAACAGAGACTCCTCCCAGTGATGTCCAACAACAGAGACTCCTCCCAGTGATGTCCAACAACAGAGACTCCTCCCAGTGATGTCCAACAACACAGACTCCTCCCAGTGATGTCCAACAACAGAGACTCCTCCCAGTGATGTCCAACAACACAGACTCCTCCCAGTGATGTCCAACAACAGAGACTCCTGCTATTTAAAACAAATGAAGAAACCAAACACCAAAGAACGGCACAACTGATTCCAGAAACTTGCAGATAAGAACAGATCAGGAACAGTAACTGGTGCACCTCCTACATGTACTTCCTGTTGACATATTTACTGTAGGCAAGTCTGTCGGCCTCTGAGACAGGTCCGGCTCCATGCAGGCCTCGCTGGACGTAGGTTGTGTATGCATCCCGTGCCTGACGGCTGATTGGTGGTGGTTCCACAAAGAAAGTGCTGTCAAGCTTGAAGGCAGAAATAGGAAATCTGAAAAGTAGGAGAGAAAATGTCAACAACATGTAATAATATTACATAATTAATGTAAGAGATCATGGACACAGAACATTGAACATAAGAGATTACAGATAGACTGTGGTGATGGAAGATGGTCGTACACAGCAAGGATACAAGAAATCACATCCATCTGCTCACTACTTCTACTCTGTGAATGCTTTCTCATGTTGGTTTCTATCTTGCCCTCATCTGTTTGGTCTAAAAGGCTTACGAACCATGATACACAGAACTATCTATGATACACATAATTTTCCATGATACAAAGAAACTATCCATGATACACAGAACTATCCGTGATACATAGAACTATCCATGATACACAGATGGTCTTAGTCTCCACATCCATCTGGTCTATCAGAACTATCTGTACCTAGGCATGGATAAGTAGAGTGTTGCTGACACATCCCTGCAACAAGTTGCCTTCAGTAACAGTCTCTACACACAGTTAACATTGACAATAACAAAAGTAAGTTGGTCTGTCAAAAGTCAAGGACAATAAAACATGACCTACATATCAATGCCAGCTGGAACACGCTTCGGAGTATCCACTAGAACATCAGGGCTTTTTCTGGAACCCTCTAGAACATGCTCATCCTTGTGATCACCTCGCAGGGTCAATGAGACATTCCTGGACACTGCTGGACTGCACTTTTCTCCTTGACCTATACCAACATATCTGCAGAAAGACAATGACAGCTTGCTACAATTGGTAATGATGAAAGATTCAATAACACGCAGTACAGAAAGGATTCAATAACACGCAGTACAGAAAGGATTCAATATCACGCATTACAGAAAAGATTCAATAACACGCAGTACAGAAAGGATTCCATACACAATAAATGTAGAATTTAATAACACAGAGTCCAGGAAGGATTCAATAACACATAGTTCAGGAAGGATTCAATAACACACAGTCCAGGAAGGATTCAATAACACACAGTCCAGGAAGGATTCAATAACACATAGTTCAGGAAGGATTCAATAACACATAGTTCAGGAAGGATTCAATAACACATAGTCCAGGAAGGATTCAATAACACATAGTTCAGGAAGGATTCAATAACACATAGTTCAGGAAGGATTCAATAACACATAGTCCAGGAAGGATTCAATAACACATAGTTCAGGAAGGATTCAATAACACATAGTCCAGGAAGGATTCAATAACACTTAGTTCAGGAAGGATTCAATAACACACAGTCCAGGAAGGATTCAATAACACTTAGTTCAGGAAGGATTCAATAACACACAGTCCAGGAAGGATTCAAAAACACTTAGTTCAGGAAGGATTCAATAACACACAGTCCAGGAAGGATTCAATAACACTTAGTTCAGGAAGGATTCAATAACACATAGTTCAGGAAGGATTCAATAACACACAGTCCAGGAAGGATTCAATAACACACAGTCCAGGAAGGATTCAATAACACACATACCAGGAAGGATTCAATAACACATAGTTCAGGAAGGATTCAATAACACATAGTTCAGGAAGGATTCAATAACACAGAGTCCAGGAAGGATTCAATAACAAGAAGATTCAGAAGAATAAGATTCTGAACTGATTGATTCAAGAAGATAAAGATTGTCTGAGAGTTAGAACACAAAGATTGTCTGAGAGTAGAAGATAACTGGTCTGAGAGTTAGAAGATAACTGGTCTGAGAGTAGGAGTAACTGGTCTGAGAGTAGAAGATAACTGGTCTGAGAGTTAGAAGATAACTGGTCTGAGAGTTAGAAGATAACTGGTCTGAGAGTAGAAGATAATAGGTCTGAGAGTAGAAGATAACTGGTCTGAGAGTTAGAAGATAACTGGTCTGAGAGTAGAAGATAACTGGTCTGAGAGTAGAAGATAACTGGTCTGAGAGTTAGAAGATAACTGGTCTGAGAGTTAGAAGATAACTGGTCTGAGAGTAAAAGATAACTGGTCTGAAAGTAGAAGATAACTGGTCTGAGAGTTAGAAGATAACTGGTCTGAGAGTTAGAAGATAACTGGTCTGAGAGTTAGAAGATAACTGGTCTGAGAGTTAGAAGATAACTGGTCTGAGAGTTAGAAGATAACTGGTCTGAGAGTAGAAGATAACTGGTCTGAGAGTTAGAAGATAACTGGTCTGAGAGTAGAAGATAATAGGTCTGAGAGTTAGAAGATAACTGGTCTGAGAGTAGGAGATAACTGGTCTGAGAGTAGGAGATAACTGGTCTGAGAGTAGGAGAGTGCTGGTCTGAGAGTAGGAGATAACTGGTCTGAGAGTAGAAGATAACTGGTCTGAGAGTAGGAGATAACTGGTCTGAAAGTAGAAGATAACTGGTCTGAGAGTAGGAGATAACTGGTCTGAGAGTAGAAGATAACTGGTCTGAGAGTAGAAGATAACTGGTCTGAGAGTAGGAGATAACTGGTCTGAGAGTAGAAGATAACTGGCCTGAGAGTAGGAGATAACTAGTCTGAGAGTAGGAGATAACTAGTCTGAGAGTTAGAAGATAACTGGTCTGAGAGTAGGAGATAACTAGTCTGAGAGTAGAAGATAACTGGTCTGAGAGTAGGAGATAACTAGTCTGAGAGTTAGAAGATAATTAGTCTGAGAGTAGGAGATAACTAGTCTGAGAGTAGAAGATAACTGGTCTGAGAGTAGGAGATAACTGGTCTGAGAGTTAGAAGATTACTGGTCTGAGAGTTGGAAGATAACTGTTCTGAGAGTAGAAGATAACTGGTCTGAGAGTAGAAGATAACTGGTCTGAGAGTAGAAGATAACTGGTCTGAGAGTTAGAAAATTACTGGTCTGTGAGTAGAAGATAACTGATCTGAGAGTAGGAGATAACTGGTCTGAGAGTGGGCAATAACTGATCTGAGAGTAGAAGATAACTGGTCTGAGAGTGGGCAATAACTGGTCTGAGAGTAGAAGATAACTGGTCTGAGAGTGGGCGATAACTGGTCTGAGAGTAGGAGATAACTGGTCTGAGAGTGGGCGATAACTGGTCTGAGAGTAGGAGATAACTGGTCTGAGAGTAGGAGATAACTGGTCTGAGAGTGGGCAATAACTGGTCTGAGAGTAGAAGATAACTGGTCTGAGAGTAGAAGATAACTGGTCTGAGAGTAGAAGATAACATAAGAAACAACAAAATGAAATGAAACAGAAAAGTTATTTCCACACTAACCGTTCGTAAATCATCTGGTCCCTTGTATTTGGGTCCTTGATCTCTGTGTCATAGACTGCCTTCATGGATGGGAAGATGTCCTGTAAACAGAAGACAACCTCTACTCAAACACATGGACAGCTTTAAGTGAATCATCGTTGTCATCATCATAATTAAGTGCCGTCTCCGTAAAGAAGGTGGGCTACCATGGAGCACCATTCTGCTCTGTCTCTTCATTTCATAGTGCAGGTTGTCATAGGTTGAATTGTCCATCTTTTGATGTTACTCATCCATGGTAGTCTTGGTCTGCCTCTGCTTCTTTTACCTTGTATTTTCCCTGCCAAGATTACTTTTAGTAGGCTGTTTTGTCTTTTAACATGCCCCAAACATCTCATTTGTCTTATTCGAATTGTGTTTGGTAGTTCTCTTTTCATTTTTAGTTGTTTTAAGACTTCATTATTTCATTTCTTTTCTTTCCATCCAATTCGACCTATTCTTCTATAAATCCACATTTCAAAGGCTTCAATATTCTGTTCTGTTTTCTGGTCTAATGTCCATATTTCTGCACCATACAGGAATGTTGAGAAGATATAACATTTTTCTATTCTTAGTTTTAGCCCTGGTGTTATTTTTTTAATGTTAGTATATTTTTCATGGAATTTAAATTACTTTTTACCACTCCTATTCTTTTGTTTATTTCAGTTTTACATCTCCATCACTGGTTATAATATGTCCAAGGTAGTTGTAGCTCTGAACTGTCTCCAGGTCTATTCCATCAACTTTTGATATCCACTTGTGGGTTTGATTGTTATCTTTGTTTATGATCATAGTTTTAGTATTTTTGATATTCATATTTAATCCATATTTTTTGCTTGTCATGTTTATTTCCTTAAGTAATTGTTGTAGATCTTTAGGATTTTCTGCTAATAGTACAGTATCATCAATCTTAGGTTATTGATTATCTTTCCATTAATGTTTAGGTCTGACATCTCTGTGATGTCTTTAAAGATTTGCTCATTAGGTAAATAGACTTAAGATAAACCAGTTAAAAGAACTAAACAAAAATCTTTGGGTGAATAAATGGATAACTTTAGATAAACATATAGAGATTTAGCAGAGAACTTTAGGTAAACATATAGAGATTTGACAGCTAACTTTATATAAACATATAAAAATGTACAGATAACTTTAAGTAAACATAAAAAAGATTTAACAAACAACTTCATGTAAGCTGGACTGCAATCAAAGAAGTGAACAAGCAAGACAAACACCAGACATACTTTAAATGACAAATAGTGCTCAGCTGTCTCTGAACTGTCGTCATCATCAGTGGATGCTGACAGCTGAACACCACCTTTAACGTCAGAATCTTCGGATGTGTCAGAGCTCCCTTCAGAGCCTTGTGAAGCTGTCAGCGATGATGTGGAGTCTTTGCCCGAGATATTTGGATTTGTTTCAACTCTGCAGAAACAAGAGAGCAGACTTCTTAAAGGAGTTAGCAGTAGCAACTGTGGACAACAGGAAGCTTGTCTATTTTTGGGTGTGTGCTTGAGTCAGCTTGTCTTGTTCTGGGTGTGTAAGTGTGTCAGCTTGTCTTGTTCTGGGTGTGTCCTTGTGTCAGCTGGTCTATTTTTGGGTGTGTGCTTGAGTCAGCTTGTCTTGTTCTGGTTGTGTAAGAGTGTCAGCTTGTCTTGTTCTGGGTGTGTCCTTGTGTCACCGTGTTTATTTTTGGGTGTGTGCTTGAGTCAGCTTGTCTTGTTCTGGGTGTGTCCTTGTGTCAGCTTATCTTGTTCTGGGTGTGTCCTTGTGTCAGCTTGTCTTGTTCTGGGTGTGTCCTTGTGTCACCTTGTCTTGTTCTGGGTGTGTCCTTGAGTCAGCTTGTCTTGTTCTGGGTGTGTCCATGTGTCCGCTTGTCTTGTTCTGGGTGTGTCCTTGTGTCAGCTTGTCTTGTTCTGGGTGTGTCCTTGTGTAAGCTTGTATTGTTCTGGGTGTGTCCTTGTGTCAGCTTGTCTTGTTCTGGGTGTGTCCTTGTGTCAGCTTGTCTTGTTCTCGGTGTGTCCTTGAGGCAGCTTGTCTTGTTCTGGGTGTGTCCTTGAGTCAGCTTGTCTTGGTCTTGGCATGTGCTTGAGTCAGCTTGTCTTGTTCTGGGTGTGTAAGTGTGTCAGCTTGTCTTGTTCTGGGTGTGTCCTTGTGTCAGCTGGTCTTGTTCTTGGCATATGCTTGTGTCAGCTTGTCTTGCTCTGGGTTTTTCCATGTGTCAGCTTGTCTTGTTCTGGGTGTGTCAATGTGTCAGCTTGTCTTGTTCCTGGAAGGGGTCCTTGAGTCACTTGTCTTGTTCTGGGTGTGTCCTTGTGTCACCATGTCTTGTTTTGGGTGCGTCCTTGAGTCAGCTTGTTTTGTTCTGGTTGTGTCCTTGTGTCAGCTTATCTTGTTCTGGGTGTGTCCTTGTGTCAGCTTGTCTTGTTCTGGGTGTGTCCTTGTGTCACCTTGTCTTGTTCTGGGTATTTCCTTGTGTCAGCTTGTCTTGTTCTGGGTGTGTCCTTGTGTCACCTTGTCTTGTTCTGGGTGTGTCCTTGAGTCAGCTTGTCTTGTTCTGGGTGTGTCCTTGTGTAAGCTTGTATTGTTCTGGGTGTGTCAATGTGTCAGCTTGTCTTGTTCCTGGAAGGGGTCCTTGAGTCACTTGTCTTGTTCTGGGTGTGTCCTTGTGTCACCATGTCTTGTTTTGGGTGCGTCCTTGAGTCAGCTTTTCTTGTTCTGGGTGTGTCCTTGTGTCAGCTTGTCTTGCTCTGGGTTTTTCCATGTGTCAGCTTGTCTTGTTCTGGGTGTGTCAATGTGTCAGCTTGTCTTGTTCCTGGAAGGGGTCCTTGAGTCACTTGTCTTGTTCTGGGTGTGTCCTTGTGTCACCATGTCTTGTTTTGGGTGCGTCCTTGAGTCAGCTTGTTTTGTTCTGGTTGTGTCCTTGTGTCAGCTTATCTTGTTCTGGGTGTGTCCTTGTGTCAGCTTGTCTTGTTCTGGGTGTGTCCTTGTGTCACCTTGTCTTGTTCTGGGTATTTCCTTGTGTCAGCTTGTCTTGTTCTGGGTGTGTCCTTGTATCACCTTGTCTTGTTCTGGGTGTGTCCTTGAGTCAGCTTGTCTTGTTCTGGGTGTGTCCTTGTGTAAGCTTGTATTGTTCTGGGTGTGTCCTTGTGTCAGCTTGTCTTGTTCTGGGTGTGTCCTTGTGTCAGCTTGTCTTGTTCTGGGGGTGACCTTGACTCACTTGTGTTGTTCTGGGTGTTTCCTTGTCTGAGCTTGTCTTGTTCTGGGTGTGTCCTTGTGTCAGCTTGTCTTGTTCTGGGTGTGTCCTTGAGTCAGCTTGTCTTGTTCATGGCATGTGCTTGAGTCAGCTTGTCTTGTTCTGGGCATGTTCTTGTGTCAGCTTGTCTTGTTCTTGGCATGTGCTTGACTCAGCTTGTCTTGTTCTGGGTGTGTCCTTGTGTCAGCTTGTCTTGTTCTGGGTGTGTCCTTGTATCATCTTGTCTTGTTCTGGGTGTGTCCTTGTGTCACCTTGTCTTGTTCTGGGTGTGTCCTTGAGTCAGCTTGTCTTGTTCTTGGCATGTGCTTGAGTCAGCTTGTCTTTTTCTGGGTGTGTAAGTGTGTAAAGCTTGTCTTGTTCTGGGTGTGTCCATGTGTCACCTTGTCTTGTTCTTGGCATGTGCTTGTGTCAGCTTGTCTTGTTCTGGGTGTGTCCTTGAGTCAGCTTGTCTTGTTCTGGGTGTGTCCTTGTGTCAGCTTGTCTTGTTCTGGGTGTGTCCTTGTGTCAGCTTGTCTTGTTCTGGGGGTGACCTTGAGTCAGCTTATCTTGTTCTGGGTGTGTCCTTGTGTCAGCTTGTCTTGTTCTGGGTGTGTCCTTGTGTCAACTTGTCTTGTTCTGGGTGTGTCCTTGTGTCACTTTGTCTTGTTCTGGGTGTGTCCTTGAGTCAGTTTGTCTTGTTCTGGGTGTGTCCTTGAGTCAGGTTGTCTTCTTCTGGGTGTGTCCTTGAGTCAGCTTTTCTTGTTCTGGGTGTGTCCTTGTGTCAGCTTGTCTTGTTCTGGGTGTGTCCATGTGTCAGCTTGTCTTGTTCTGGGTGTGTCCATGTGTCAGCTTGTCTTGTTCCAGGTGTGTCCTTGAGTCACTTGTCTTGTTCTGGGTGTGTCCTTGTGTCACCGTGTCTTGTTTTGGGTGTGTTCTTGAGTCAGGTTGTCTTGTTCTGGTTGTGTCCTTGTGTCAGCTTATCTTGTTCTGGGTGTGTCCTTGTGTCACCTTGTCTTGTTCTGGGTGGATCCTTGTGTTTGATTCCCTTCTTGGTACTGATCTGTCTGTCTAGGCTACCCTATTTGGTACTAATCTGTGAGTCTAGGCCATTTTCGTTGGCACTGTTTGCAACTCATGACAATCTAAGCTTAGTCATTCACAAATCAATACATCTCTCATTTCATTTAGTTCCCATTGGAATCCTTGACCTCCAACAAATACTCTCTAACCATTTCTATGTATGGATGTCTTTTTTTTGTTTTCACTCATTAAACTTCAATCTGGCTCATCTCCTATTGTTCTTTGCCAGATTTTCTGTGACAAACTGCTGCTGTTTCCAAACTAAATTGCTTTGTTCTTTTGTGAAGACCTGCAGATTATAACTGAACAAACTGGCAAGTGTATCAGAATCAAAGACTACAAGAGATGTGATATTTGTACAGAACAGTATTATTTTGTTAACTTGTGGAGTTCCCTACCGAATGGAGACAGTTGACAACATGTCTGGTCTTGCTAATCCTGGCACAGGTCCAGAGCTATCATGCTGATTGTTGCTTCTAAAATAGTACAGCTCTTCAATTACATAAATATTTATTCTATAGCTGCATCCTTCCTTTTGCTTCTATTTCCATTTCTTCGTACACGATTATGCTAAATGCAGTACAAACAGTCTAGAAACATGAAGCCAAAACGGTTTTGAATGCTAGAAACATGAAACCAAAACGGTTGCGACTGGGACAGTCTAAATACATTAAACCAAAGCGAATGCAATTGGGACGACCTAGAAACATGAAACCAAAGCGGTTGTTATGGGAACAGTCTAGAAACATGAAACCAAATAGAAAGGGAGATGGGACAGCAACCTGTTATTTTTAAGTTAAAAAAGAGATGTATAGAACATCACAACAATATCTGTGTTTGATGGTCTACAATACATCACAACAATGTCTGTGTGTGTTTGATGGTCTACAATACATCACAACAATATCTGTGTTTGATGGTCTACAATACATCACAACAATGTCTGTGTGTGTTTGATGGTCTACAATACATCACAACAATATCTGTGTTTGATGGTCTACAATACCTCACAACAATATCTGTGTGTGTTTGAAGGTCTACAATACAACACAACAATGTCTGTGTGTGTTTGAAGGTCTACAATACATCACAACAATATCTGTGTGTGTTTGATGGTCTACAATACATCACAACAATATCTGTGTGTGTTTGATGGTCTACAATACATCACAACAATATATGTGTGTGTTTGATGGTCTACAATACATCACAACAATATCTGTGTGTGTTTGATGGTCTACAATACATCACAACAATATCTGTGTGTGTTTGATGGTCTACAATACATCACAACAATATCTGTGTGTGTTTGATGGTCTACAATACATCACAACAATATCTGTGTGTGTTTGATGGTCTACAATACATCACAACAATATCTGTGTGTGTTTGATGGTCTACAATACATCACAACAATATCTGTATGTGTTTGATGGTCTACAATGTAAACCAAAATATTTGAATCAAACTGTCCAGAAATATGAAATGAGCAAAACCAAGAGTGGACAAGAAGATACAGACAAGAAATATAAAGAAGTTACAATTCTGGAAGAAAAAAAAAACACTGGGGAAAAGAAAAGCAGAAAAAATGTATGCCAACATGATCTGTACATGACGATGATCATGGCAACAATGATAATAATGTTGATGATGAAAACAATGATGATGATGTTGTTGATGAAAACAATGATGATGATGTTGTTGATGAAAACAATGATGATGATGTTATTGATGAAAACAATGATGGTGATGTTGTTGATGAAAACAATGATGATGATGTTATTGATGAAAACAATGATGATGATGTTGTTGATGAAAACAATGATGATGATGTTGTTGATGAAAACAATGATGATGATGATGTTGTTGATGAAAACAATGATGATGATGTTGTTGATGAAAACAATGATGATGATGTTATTGATGAAAACAATGATGATGATGAAAACAATGATGATGATGTTGATGAAAACAATGATGTTGTTGATGAAAACAGTGATGATGATGTTATTGATGAAAACAATGATGATGTTGATGAAAACAATGATGATGATGTTGATGAAAACAATGATGATGTTGATGAAAACAATGATGATGATGTTAATGAAAACAATGATGATGATGTTGTTGATGAAAACAATGATGATGATGTTGTTGATGAAAACAATGATGATGTTGATGAAAACAATGATTATGATGTTGTTGATGAAAACGATGATGTAGATGAAAACAATGATGATGTTGTTGATGAAAACAATGATGATGTTGATGAAAACAATGATGATGATGTTGTTGATGAAAACAATGATGATGATGTTGTTGATGAAAACAATTATGATGATGTTGTTGATGAAAACAATGATGATGATGTTATTGATGAAAACAATGATGAAGTTAATGAAAACAATGATGATGATGTTGTTGATGAAAACAATGATGATGTTGATGAAAACAATGATGATGATGTTGTTGATGAAAACAATGATGATGTTGATGAAAACAATGATGATGTTGTTGATGAAAACAATGATGATGTTGATGAAAACAATGATGATGATGTTGTTGATGAAAACAATGATGATGATGTTATTGATGAAAACAATGATGATGTTGTTTATGAAAACAATGATGATGCTGATGAAAACAATGATGATGATGTTGATGAAAACAATGAAGATGATGTTGTTGATGAAAACAATGATGTTGTTGATGAAAACAATGATGATGATGTTGATGAAAGCAATGATGATGATGTTATTGATGAAAACAATGATGATGATGTTGTTGATGAAAACAATGATGATGATGCTGCTGATGAAAACAATGATGATGATGTTGTTGATGAAAAACATTGATGATGATGTTGCTGATGAAAACAATGATGATGATGTTGTTGATGAAAACAATGATGATGATGTTGATGAAAACAATGATGTTGTTGATGAAAACAATGATGATGATGTTGTTGATGAAAACAATGATGATGATGTTGTTGATGAAAACAATGATGATGATGTTGTTGATGAAAACAATGATGATGATGTTGTTGATGAAAACAATGATGATGTTGTTGTTGTTGATGAAAATAATGATGATGTTGTTGATGAAAACAATGATGATGTTGATGAAAACAATGACAATGTTGTTGATGAAAACAATGATGTTGTTGATGAAAACAATGATGATGATGTTGATGAAAACAATGATGATGATGTTGATGAAAACAATGATGATGATGTTGTTGATGAAAACAATGATGATGATGTTGTTGATGAAAACAATGATGATGATGTTGTTGATGAAAACAATGATGATGATGTTGTTGATGAAAAGAATGATGATGTTGATGATGAAAACAATGATGACGATGTTGTTGATGAAAACAATGATGACGATGCTGTTGATGAAAACAATGATGATGATGTTGTTGATGAAAACAATGATGATGGTGTTGTTGATAAAAACAATGATGATGATGTTGTTGATGAAAACAATGATGATGATGATGTTGTTGATGAAAACAATGATGATGATGTTGTTGATGAAAACAATGATGATGATGATGTTGATGGAAAGAATGATGAAAATTTTGATCTTGTCAACAATGATGATGATGCTGATATGGAAAACAATGATGATAATGCTGATATGTAAAACAACGATGATAATGCTGATATAAAAAACAATGATGATGATTGCAAAATAAACATAATTCATGCATTGTGTTGCTTGAGTAGAAGTTTAAGAAGGAAAGAATATAACATGAGATGAGAGAAATCTCATGAGGGACAGCATAAGGAAAGCAATGAACACAGGAGAGCAATGAACACAGGAGAGCAATGCACACAGGAGAGCAATGAACACAGGAGAGCAATGAACACAGGAGAGCAATGAACTCAGGAGAGCAATGAACACAGGAGAGCAATGAACTCAGGAGAGCAATGAACACAGGAGAGCAATGAACACAGGAGAGCACAACAATAGTCAACTAGGTTTCTTCCAACTCAAGTCATTTTCTTTCCTTCCCCATCTGCCTTTCAGCGTCGAGGGGAGACACAATTTGTGTCCTTTTGCTCTTCCGTTGGCCTCTCCTACTGTTATGTTTCCTAGTGTTTCTAATATTCCATCAATCCATCTTTTACTCTTCTGTTGACCTCTCCTACTGTTATGTTTCCTAGTGTTTCTAACATTCCATCAATCCATCTTTTACTCTTCTGTTGACCTCTACTACTGTTATGTTTCTTAGTGTTTCTAACATTCCATCAATCCATCTTTTACTCTTCTGTTGGCCTCTCCTACTGTTATGTTTCCTAGTGTTTCTAACATTCCATCAATCTATCTTTTACTCTTCTGTTGGCCTCTACTACTGTTATGTTTCTTAGTGTTTCTAACATTCCATCAATCCATCTTTTACTCTTCTGTTGGCCTCTCCTACTGTTATGTTTCCTAGTGTTTCTAACATTCCATCAATCCATCTTTTACTCTTCTGTTGGCCTCTACTACTGTTATGTTTCCTAGTGTTTCTAACATTCCATCAATCCATCTTTTACTCTTCTGTTGGTCTCTGCTGCTGTTATGTTTCCTAGTGTTTCCATTATTCCATCAATCCATCTTTTGCTCTTCTGTTGGTCTCTTATGCAGTTATTTTCCTAGTGTTTCCAATATTCCATCAATCCATATTTTTCTCTTCTGTTGGTCTCTCCTGCTGTTATGTTTCCTAGTGTTTCTAATATTTCATCAATCCATCTTTTTCTCTTCTGTCGGTCTCTTCTGCTGTTATGTTTCCTAGTGTTTCTAATATTCCATCAATCCATCTTTTGCTCTTCTGTTGGCCTCTCCTACTGTTATGTTTCCTAGTGTTTCCAATATTCCATCAATCCATCTTTTGCTCTTCTGTTGGCCTCTCCTACTGTTATGTTTCCTAGTGTTTCCAATATTCCATCAATCCATCTTTTACTCTTCTGTTGGCCTCTCCTAATGTTATGTTTCCTAGTGTTTCCAATATTCCATCAATCCATCTTTTGCTCTTCTGTTGGCCTCTCCTACTGTTATGTTTCCTAGTGTTTCCAATATTCCATCAATGCATCTTTTGCTCTTCTGTTGGCCTCTTCTGTCTGCTGTTATGTTTCCTAGTGTTTCCAATATTCCATCAATCCATCTTTTGCTCTTCTGTTGGCCTCTCCTACTGTTATGTTTCCTAGTGTTTCCAATATTCCATCAATCCATCTTTTACTCTTCTGTTGGCCTCTCCTAATGTTATGTTTCCTAGTGTTTCCAATATTCCATCAATCCATCTTTTGCTCTTCTGTTGGCCTCTCCTACTGTTATGTTTCCTAGTGTTTCCAATATTCCATCAATGCATCTTTTGCTCTTCTGTTGGCCTCTTCTGTCTGCTGTTATGTTTCCTAGTGTTTCCAATATTCCATCAATCCATCTTTTGCTCTTCTGTTGGCCTCTCCTACTGTTATGTTTCCTAGTGTTTCCAATATTCCATCAATCCATCTTTTACTCTTCTGTTGGCCTCTCCTAATGTTATGTTTCCTAGTGTTTCCAATATTCCATCAATCCATCTTTTGCTCTTCTGTTGGCCTCTCCTACTGTTATGTTTCCTAGTGTTTCCAATATTCCATCAATGCATCTTTTGCTCTTCTGTTGGCCTCTTCTGTCTGCTGTTATGTTTCCTAGTGTTTCCAATATTCCATCAATCCATCTTTTGCTCTTCTGTTGACCTCTCCTGCTGTTATGTTTCCTTGTGTTTCTAATATTCCATCAATTCATCTTTTGCTCTTCTGTTGGTCTCTCCTGCTATTATGTTTCCCAGTGATTTTAATATTCCATCAATCCATCTTTTGCTCTTCTGTAGGCTTCTCCTGCTATTATGTTTCCTAGTGTTTCTAATATTCCAATAAATAAAGACAAATGACAAGTGGCCAGAAAAAGCAAATCACAAGTGACTAGAAAGAAAAATGACATGCTGCCAGAAGGACAAATGACAAGCATAGGAAAAACAAATGACAAGTGACCAGAAAGACAAATGACAAGTGGTCAGAAAAATATTCAAATATATTGTTATCATCAAGTACCACACCTGCTGGTGTAGGGGATCATGTCTCTCCACAAACTTTTACAGCTGCTGGTGTAGGTGATCATGTCTCTCCATAACATTCTAACTCTACAGCTGGCATAGGTGATCACATTTCTCCACAACTTTCTATCTCTACAGTTATTTATTAGTTCTGTTGTTTATTTCTTCCCAAACCATTCATTTGAATTTTATCTTTTCTCAATTGACTTCTCTTCCTCCCAGAATGTTTCCAGCTGTCACAATATAGTCTACTTGTTGCCTCATCATGACATGGCAGTCAACAAGATTGTATCCTGCAGATGTAAGAAATTTGCTTTCTTTTTGTTTTAGCCTCTTGTAGAACATCATAATTACTCTCTATAGCAGCCCATGGCATTCCCAACATTCTTCTGTAACAACCAAATTGTTGTGATCTCCAATAATTTCCTCTTCTGTTGTCTGATTGTCCAGGATTTACTTCCATAATTGTGAGTGCCTCAACATAACAGTGAAAGACTCTCTTATTTCTATTGACTAAAATGGATTGAATAAAATCTTTCTCATGATGTCTTTGACTGAGCTATTCTGTACTTCAACATTGTTGTACATCTACCATCTGAGCTATTCTACATCTCACCTCTCTTGCACATCTACCATCTGAACTATTCTACACCTCACCTCTCTTGCACATCTACCATCTGAACTATTCTACATCTCATCTCTCTTGCACATCTACCATCTGAACTATTCTACATCTCACCTCTGTTGTACATCTACCATCTGAGCTATTCTACACCTCACCTCTCTTGCACATCTACCATCTGAACTATTCTACATCTCACCTCTCTTGCACATCTACCATCTGAGCTATTCTACATCTCACCTCTGTTGTACATCTACCATCTGAACTATTCTACATCTCACCTCTGTTGTACATCTACCATCTGAGCTATTCTACACCCCACCTCTCTTGCACATCTACCATCTGAACTATTCAACATCTCACCTCTGTTGTACATCTACCATCTGAACTATTCTACATCTCACCTCTGTTGTACATCGACCATATGAACTATTCTACACCACACCTCTGTTGTACATCTACCATCTGAACTATTCTACATCTCACCTCTCTTGTACATCTACCATCTGAGCTATTCTACAGCTCACCTCTGTTGTACATCTACCATCTGAACTATTCTACATCTCACCTCTCTTGTACATCTACCATCTGAGCTATTCTACACCTCACCTCTCTTGCACATCTACCATCTGAACTATTCTACACCTCACCTCTGTTGTACATCTACCATCTGAACTATTCTACACCTCACCTCTGTTGTACATCTACCATCTGAACTATTCTACACCTCACCTCTGTTGTACATCTACCATCTGAACTATTCTACACCTCACCTCTGTTGTACATCTACCATCTGAACTAATCTACACCTCACCTCTGTTGTACATCTACCATCTGAACTATTCTACACCTCACCTCTGTTGTACATCTACCATCTGAACTATTCTACACCTCACCTCTGTTGTACATGTACCATCTGAGCTATTCTACACCCCACCTCTGTTGTACATGTACCACCTGAGCTATTCTATACCTCACCTCTGTTGTACATGTACCAACTGAGCTATTCTACACCTCACCTCTCTTGTACATCTACCATCTGAGCTATTCTACACCTCACCTCTGTTGTACATGTACCATCTGAGCTATTCTACACCTCACCTCTGTTGTACATCTGCCATCTGAGCTATTCTACACCCCACCTCTGTTGTACATCTACCATCTGAGCTATTCTACACCTCACCTCTGTTGTACATCTGCCATCTGAGCTATTCTACACCCCACCTCTGTTGTACATCTACCATCTGAGCTATTCTACACCTCACCTCTGTTGTACATCTACCATCTGAGCTATTCTACACCCCACCTCTGTTGTACATGTACCATCTGAGCTATTCTACACCTCACCTCTCTTGTACATCTACCATCTGAGCTATTCTACACCTCACCTCTGTCGTACATCTGCCATCTGAGCTATTCTACACCCCACCTCTGTTGTACATCTACCATCTGAGCTATTCTACACCTCACCTCTGTTGTACATCTGCCATCTGAGCTATTCTACACCCCACCTCTGTTGTACATCTACCATCTGAGCTATTCTACACCTCACCTCTGTTGTACATCTACCATCTGAGCTATTCTACACCCCACCTCTGTTGTACATGTACCATCCGAGCTATTCTACACCCCACCTCTGTTGTACATCTACCATCCGAGCTATTCTACACCCCACCTCTGTTGTACATGTACCATCCGAGCTATTCTACACCCCACCTCTGTTGTACATCTACCATCTAAAGTTAATATCATTGCCAGGTACTTGTGGTTATAAGAACACAAAATGTGTGGTTATACCAGAACATGAAACACAAGAAGTTACAGAACACATACATATGTGTGGTTATACCAGAACACAGGAAGTTACAGAACACAGTTATATGTGTGGTTATACCAGAACACAGTTATATGTGTGGTTATACCAGAACACAGTTATATGTGTGGTTATACCAGAACACAGTTATATGTGTGGTTATACCAGAACACAGTTATATGTGTGGTTATACCAGAACACAGTTATATGTGTGGTCACCGACATACTAAATAGGGATCTGGATGGTCTAGAGGTAAAATGTCAGCCCCTGGGCAAGAAGGCCTTGGGTTTAAATCCTGGCCAGGAAGTGAGAAGCTTCTTCCCAGCGTTGGTTTCTGGGTAGTTGATGCCTAGTCTTCTCAGATACACAAGGTCTTGTGTGGACTCGCTGTTGACAAAGGCTCACTGCTCACCACAAAAGTGCTAGAAATCAAGTCATGCTATGGAGTTCACACATGTGGGTCATGGTTCTCAGGTGCTTATTCTTCTTCTTTCTTTCCACATTTGCCTTTCAGTGTTGTTGGCAGATATCATTTGCGGTATTTTTCTCTTCTGTTCGCCTCTGCTGCTGTTATGTTTCCTAGTGTTTCTAATATTTCGTCAATCAATCTTTTTCATGGTTGACCCTTGAGTATGATGTTCTCGCAATGTTTGATGAGGGCCTGTTGTGTTGTGTTTTGATCACTCTGTCTTGCCATGTGGCCAAAACACTGTATCTGTTGTTTCTTTATATATTCTATGGCAGGAGTTCGGGGTGAAGGTTGTGGGTGTGTTTAAAGTGTAGTGGTGATGATCCTAATATATGATGCAAATATCACTCACATATAATAGCAGACACCAAAAGCTCAGGTGTAATAAATTATTTCTTCTTCCCTTCCTCTAGTACCACCTTGGGTGTCGAGGCAAACATTTCATCAAATAAATCTAAAACACGTAACAAACATGTCTCTACAGCTAGCAAAGAAAAATACCACCGGTCCAACAAATATTAAGTTACAACCAAAATGGCAACTACGGGGAGGGTGGGGTGAGAGAAGTGAACAAAGTCTACCTGTAGGTCTTTCTTACAACAAGAAGTGTGGTTGCTGTCGACAACAGGTTCCTAGAAGGAATGGCCCGTTCTTAGTGCCCAAAGTAACACAAGCTACCACTACAATCACAGGCTTGTTGTGTGTGTGCTACCACAATGCCACTACAATCACAAGCTTGTTGTGTGTGTGCTACCACAATGCCACTACAATCACAGGCTTGTTGTGTGTGTGCTACCACAATGCCACTACAATCACAAGCTTGTGTGTGTGCTACCACAATGCCACTGCAATCACAGGCTTGTTGTGTGTGTGCTACCACAATGCCACTACAATCACAGGCTTGTTGTGTGTGTGCTACCACAATGCCACTACAATCACATGCTTGTTGTGTGTGTGCTACCACAATGCCACTACAATCACAAGCTTGTTGTGTGTGTGCTACCACAATGCCACTACAATCACATGCTTGTTGTGTGTGTGCTACCACAATGCCACTACAATCACATGCTTGTTGTGTGTGTGCTACCACAATGCCACTACAATCACAGGCTTGTTGTGTGTGTGCTACCACAATGCCACTACAATCACATACTTGTTGTGTGTGTGCTACCACAATACCACTGCAATCACATGTTTGTTGAGTGTGTGCTACCACAATGCCACTACAATCACAGGCTTGTTGTGTGTGTGCTACCACAATGCCACTACAATCACATGCTTGTTGTGTGTGCTACCACAATGCCACTATAATCACATGCTTGTTGTGTGTGTGCTACCACAATGCCACTACAATCACATGTTTGTTATGTGTGTGCTACCACAATGCCACTACAATCACATGCTTGTTGTGTGTGTGCTACCACAATGATACTACAATCACATGCTTGTTGTGTGTGTGCTACCACAATGATACTACAATCACATGCTTGTTGTGTGTGTGCTACCACAATGCCACTACAATCACATGCTTGTTGTGTGTGTGCTACCACAATGCCACTACAATAACATGCTTGTTGTGTGTGTGCTACCACAATACCACTACAATCACATGCTTGTTGTGTGTGTGTTACCACAATGCCACTACAATCACATGCTTGTTGTGTGTGTGCTACCACAATACCACTACAATCACATGCTTGTTGTGTGTGTGCTACCACAATGCCACTACAATCACATGCTTGTTGTGTGTGTGCTACCACAATACCACTACAATCACATGCTTGTTGTGTGTGTGCTACCACAATGCCACTACAATCACATACTTGTTGTGTGTGTGCTACCACAATGCCACTACAATCACATGTTTGTTGTGTGTGTGCTACCACAATGCCACTATAATCACAGGCTTGTTGTGTGTGTGCTACCACAATGCCACTACAATCACATGCTTGTTGTGTGTGTGCTACCACAATACCACTATAATCACATTCTTGTTGTGCGTGTGCTACCACAATGCCACTACAATCACATGTTTGTTGTGTGTGTGCTACCACAATGCCACTATAATCACATGCTTGTTGTGTGTGTGCTACCACAATGCCACTACAATCACATGTTTGTTGTGTGTGTGCTACCACAATGCCACTACAATCACATGCTTGTTGTGTGTGTGCTACCACAATGATACTACAATCACATGCTTGTTGTGTGTGTGCTACCACAATGCCACTACAATCACATGCTTGTTGTGTGTGTGCTACCACAATGACAGATTACCACTACACACTTTTTATTTATTTTATACAAACACACATGCAGTGTAAGCTACCACAACTACAGACTGCCACAGCACACACTCATTATTGTACACACACATTCAATATTGTAATAACTTGATTATTAAATATCATAATTACTTGATCTACAACAGGGCTTGGGTAGTCTAGATGTGCGCAATTCAGAAAGTAAAACTAGAGTCAGAGTGAATAACAAGAGTCAGAGTGAATAACAAGAGTCAGAGTGAATAGCAAGAGTCAGAGTGAATAACAAGAGTCAGGGTGAACAACAAGAGTCAGAGTGAATAGCAAGAGTCAGAGTGAATAGCAAGAGTCAGAATGAGTAAAAAGAGTAAGGGTGAATAACAAGAGTCAGAGTGAATAACAAGAGTCAGAGTAAGTAAAAAGATTCAGAGTGAGTAACTAGACTCAGAGTGAGTAACAAGAGTCAGAGTGAGTAACTAGACTCAGAGTGAGTAACAAGAGTCAGAGTGAGTAAAAAGAGTCAGAGTGAGTAACTAGAGACCTTGAAGATGTGGTAGAGGAAGGTTAGGAGCCTGCCTCAAGATGTGTGGTAGAGGAAGGTTAGGAATCTGCCTCAAGGTGTGTGGTAAAGGAAGGTTAGGAGCCTGCCTCAAGGTGTGTGGTAAAGGAAGGTTAGGAGCCTGCCTCAAGGTGTGTGGTAAAGGAAGGTTAGGAGCCTGCCTCAAGGTGTGCGGTAAAGGAAGGTTAGGAGCCTGCCTCAAGGTGTGTGGTAAAGGAAGGTTAGGAGCCTGCCTCAAGGTGTGTGGTAAAGGAAGGTTAGGAGCCTGCCTCAAGGTGTGTGGTAAAGGAAGGTTAGGAGCCTGCCTCAAGATGTGTGGTAGAGGAAGGTTAGGAGCCTGCCTCAAGGTGTGTGGTAAAGGAAGGTTAGGAGCCTGCCTCAAGATGTGTGGTAGAGGAAGGTTAGGAGCCTGCCTCAAGATGTGTGGTAAAGGAAGGTTAGGAGCCTGCCTCAAGGTGTGTGGTAAAGGAAGGTTAGGAGCCTGCCTCAAGGTGTGTGGTAAAGGAAGGTTAGGAGCCTGCCTCAAGGTGTGTGGTAAAGGAAGGTTAGGAGCCTGCCTCAAGGTGTGTGGTAAAGGAAGGTTAGGAATCTGCCTCAAGGTGTGTGGTAAAGGAAGGTTAGGAATCTGCCTCAAGATGTGTGGTAGAGGAAGGTTAAGAATCTGCCTCAAGATGTGTGGTAAAGGAAGGTTAGGAGCCTGCATCAAGATGTGTGGTAGAGGAAGGTTAGGAGCCTGCCTCAAGGTGTGTGGTAGAGGAAGGTTAGGAATCTGCCTCAAGGTGTGTGGTAAAGGAAGGTTAGGAGCCTGCCTCAAGGTGTGTGGTAGAGGAAGGTTAGGAGCCTGCCTCAAGGTGTGTGGTAGAGGAAGGTTAGGAGCCTGCCTCAAGGTGTGTGGTAGAGGAAGGTTAGGAGCCTGCCTCAAGGTGTGTGGTAAAGGAAGGTTAGGAGCCTGCCTCAAGGTGTGTGGTAGAGGAAGGTTAGGAATCTGCCTCAAGATGTGTGGTAAAGGAAGGTTAGGAGCCTGCCTCAAGGTGTGTGGTAGAGGAAGGTTAGGAATCTGCCTCAAGGTGTGTGGTAGAGGAAGGTTAGGAGCCTGCCTCAAGGTGTGTGGTAGAGGAAGGTTAGGAGCCT
Source organism: Megaustenia siamemsis (assembly GCA_032433765.1). Lineage (NCBI taxonomy): Eukaryota > Metazoa > Mollusca > Gastropoda > Stylommatophora > Ariophantidae > Megaustenia > Megaustenia siamemsis. The sequence continues at coordinate 99,442,001 of JAVIAB010000047.1, read as the reverse complement.
GCCTCAAGGTGTGTGGTAGAGGAAGGTTAGGAGCCTGCCTCAAGGTGTGTGGTAGAGGAAGGTTAGGAGCCTGCCTCAAGATGTGTGGTAGAGGAAGGTTAGGAGCCTGCCTCAAGATGTGTGGTAGAGGAAGGTTAGGAGCCTGCCTCAAGATGTGTGGTAAAGGAAGGTTAGGAGCCTGCCTCAAGGTGTGTGGTAAAGGAAGGTTAGGAGCCTGCCTCAAGGTGTGTGGTAAAGGAAGGTTAGGAGCCTGCCTCAAGGTGTGTGGTAAAGGAAGGTTAGGAGCCTGCCTCAAGGTGTGTGGTAGAGGAAGGTTAGGAGCCTGCCTCAAGGTGTGTGGTAAAGGAAGGTTAGGAGCCTGCCTCAAGGTGTGTGGTAGAGGAAGGTTAGGAATCTGCCTCAAGGTGTGTGGTAGAGGAAGGTTAGGAGCCTGCCTCAAGGTGTGTGGTAAAGGAAGGTTAGGAGCCTGCCTCAAGATGTGTGGTAGAGGAAGGTTAGGAACCTGCCTCAAGGTGTGTGGTAGAGGAAGGTTAGGAGCCTGCCTCAAGGTGTGTGGTAGAGGAAGGTTAGGAGCCTGCCTCAAGGTGTGTGGTAAAGGAAGGTTAGGAGCCTGCCTCAAGGTGTGTGGTAGAGGAAGGTTAGGAATCTGCCTCAAGATGTGTGGTAAAGGAAGGTTAGGAGCCTGCCTCAAGGTGTGTGGTAAAGGAAGGTTAGGAGCCTGCCTCAAGATGTGTGGTAGAGGAAGGTTAGGAGCCTGCCTCAAGGTGTGTGGTAGAGGAAGGTTAAGAATCTGCCTTAAGGTGTGTGGTAGAGGAAGGTTAGGAGCCTGCCTCAAGGTGTGTGGTAAAGGAAGGTTAGGAACCTGCCTCAAGATGTGTGGTAGAGGAAGGTTAGGAGCCTGTCTCAAGATGTGTGGTAAAGGAAGGTTAGGAACCTGCCTCAAGGTGTGTGGTAGAGGAAGGTTAGGAGCCTGTCTCAAGATGTGTGGTAAAGGAAGGTTAGGAATCTGCCTCAAGATGTGTGGTAGAGGAAGGTTAGGAATCTGCCTCAAGGTGTGTGGTAGAGGAAGGTTAGGAATCTGCCTTAAGGTGTGTGGTAGAGGAAGGTTAGGAGCCTGCCTCAAGGTGTGTGGTAGAGGAAGATTAGGAATCTGCCTCAAGGTGTGTGGCTGAGGAAGGTTAGGAGCCTGCCTCAAGGTGTGTGGTAGAGGAAGGTTAGGAGCCTGTCTCAAGATGTGTGGTAAAGGAAGGTTAGGAATCTGCCTCAAGATGTGTGGTAGAGGAAGGTTAGGAATCTGCCTCAAGGTGTGTGGTAGAGGAAGGTTAGGAATCTGCCTTAAGGTGTGTGGTAGAGGAAGGTTAGGAGCCTGCCTCAAGGTGTGTGGTAGAGGAAGATTAGGAATCTGCCTCAAGGTGTGTGGCTGAGGAAGGTTAGGAGCCTGCCTCAAGGTGTGTGGTAGAGGAAGGTTAGGAATCTGCCTTAAGGTGTGTGGTAGAGGAAGGTTAGGAATCTGCCTTAAGGTGTGTGGTAGAGGAAGGTTAGGAATCTGCCTTAAGGTGTGTGGTAGAGGAAGGTTAGGAATCTGCCTTAAGGTGTGTGGTAAAGGAAGGTTAGGAGCCTGCCTCAAGGTGTGCGGTAAAGGAAGGTTAGGAGCCTGCCTCAAGGTGTGCGGTAAAGGAAGGTTAGGAGCCTGCCTCAAGGTGTGCGGTAAAGGAAGGTTAGGAGCCTGCCTCAAGATGTGTGGTAAAGGAAGGTTAGGAATCTGCCTCAAGATGTGTGGTAGAGGAAGGTTAGGAATCTGCCTTAAGGTGTGTGGTAGAGGAAGGTTAGGAGCCTGCCTCAAGGTGTGTGGTAGAGGAAGGTTAGGAGCCTGCCTCAAGGTGTGTGGTAGAGGAAGGTTAGGAATCTGCCTCAAGATGTGTGGTAGAGGAAGGTTAGGAATCTGCCTCAAGGTGTGTGGTAGAGGAAGGTTAGGAACCTGCCTTACTGTGTGTGGTAAAGGAAGGTTAGGAACCTGCCTCACTGTGTGTGGTAAAGGAAGGTTAGGAGCCTGCCTCACTGTGTGTGGTAAAGGAAGGTTAGGTACCTGCCTCACTGTGTGTGGTAAAGGAAGGTTAGGAACCTGCCTCACTGTGTGTGGTAAAGGAAGGTTAGGTATCTGCCTTAAGGTGTGTGGTAGAGGAAGGTTAGGAACCTGCCTCACTGTGTGTGGTAAAGGAAGGTTAGGAGCCTGCCTCACTGTGTGTGGTAAAGGAAGGTTAGGTATCTGCCTTAAGGTGTGTGGTAGAGGAAGGTTAGGAACCTGCCTCACTGTGTGTGGTAAAGGAAGGTTAGGAACCTGCCTCACTGTGTGTGGTAAAGGAAGGTTAGGAGCCTGCCTCACTGTGTGTGGTAAAGGAAGGTTAGGTACCTGCCTCACTGTGTGTGGTAAAGGAAGGTTAGGAGCCTGCCTCACTGTGTGTGGTAAAGGAAGGTTAGGAGCCTGCCTCACTGTGTGTGGTAAAGGAAGGTTAGGAACCTGCCTCACTGTGTGTGGTAAAGGAAGGTTAGGAGCCTGCCTCACTGTGTGTGGTAAAGGAAGGTTAGGAGCCTGTCTCACTGTGTGTGGTAATGGAAGGTTAGGAGCCTGCCTCACTGTGTGTGGTAAAGAAGGTTAGGAGCCTGCCTCACTGTGTGTGGTAAAGGAAGGTTAGGAGCCTGCCTCACTGTGTGTGGTAAAGGAAGGTTAGGAGCCTGCCTCACTGTGTGTGGTAAAGGAAGGTTAGGAACCTGCCTCAAGGTTTGTGGTAGAACAGACATAGGAGTTGTTAGATTCTGAATCATTGGAGTAGACAAGTAGATATTAGCAAGGTTTGCTACCAACTTGCTACAAGTAGATATTAGCAAGGTTTGCTACCAACTTGCTACAAGTAGATATTAGCAAGGTTTGCTACCAACTTGCTACAAGTAGATATTAGCAAGGTTTGCTACCAACTTGCTACAAGTAGATATTAGCAAGGTTTGCTACCAACTTGCTACAAGTAGATATTAGCAAGGTTTGCTACCAACTTGCTACAAGTAGATATTAGCAAGGTTTGCTACCAACTTGCTACAAGTAGATATTAGCAAGGTTTGCTACCAACTTGCTACAAGTAGATATTAGCAAGGTTTGCTACCAACTTGCTACAAGTAGATATTAGCAAGTTTTGCTACCAACTTGCTACAAGTAGATATTAGCAAGTTTTGCTACCCTCTTGCTACAAGTAGATATTAGCAAGGTTTGCTACCAACTTGCTACATGTAGATATTAGCAAGGTTTGCTACCAACTTGCTACAAGTAGATATTAGCAAGGTTTGCTACCAACTTGCTACAAGTAGATATTAGCAAGGTTTGCTACCAACTTGCTACAAGTAGATATTAGCAAGTTTTGCTACCAACTTGCTACAAGTAGATATTAGCAAGTTTTTGCTACCAACTTGCTACAAGTAGATATTAGCAAGGTTTGCTACCAACTTGCTACAAGTAGATATTAGCAAGTTTTGCTACCAACTTGCTACAAGTAGATATTAGCAAAGTTTGCTACCAACTTGCTACAAGTAGATATTAGCAAGTTTTGCTAGCAACTTGCTACAAGTAGATATTAGCAAGTTTTGCTACCAACTTGCTACAAGTAGATATTAGCAAGGTTTGCTACCAACTTGCTACAAGTAGATATTAGCAAGGTTTGCTACCAACTTGCTACAAGTAGATATTAGCAAGGTTTGCTACCAACTTGCTACAAGTAGATATTAGCAAGTTTTGCTACCAACTTGCTACAAGTAGATATTAGCAAGTTTTGCTACCAACTTGCTACAAGTAGATATTAGCAAGGTTTGCTACCAACTTGCTACAAGTAGATATTAGCAAGTTTTGCTCCCAACATGCTACAAGTAGATATTAGCAAGGTTTGCTACCAACTTGCTACAAGTAGATATTAGCAAGTTTTGCTACCAACTTGCTACAAGTAGATATTAGCAAGTTTTGCTACCAACTTGCTACAAGTAGATATTAGCAAGGTTTGCTAGCAACTTGCTACAAGTAGATATTAGCAAGGTTTGCTACCAACTTGCTACAAGTAGATATTAGCAAGGTTTGCTAGCAACTTGCTACAATTAGATATTAGCAAGTTTTGCTACCAACTTGCTACAAGTAGATATTAGCAAGGTTTGCTAGCAACTTGCTACAAGTAGATATTAGCAAGTTTTGCTACCAACTTGCTACAAGTAGATATTAGCAAGTTTTGCTACCAACTTGCTACAATTAGATATTAGCAAGTTTTGCTACCAACTTGTTACAATTAGATATTAGCAAGTTTTGCTACCAACTTGCTACAAGTAGATATTAGCAAGTTTTGCTACCAACTTGCTACAAGTAGATATTAGCAAGTTTTGCTACAAACTTGCTACAAGTAGATATTAGCAAGGTTTGCTACCAACTTGCTACAAGTAGATATTAGCAAGGTTTGCTACCAACTTGCTACAAGTAGATATTAGCAAGGTTTGCTACCAACTTGCTACAAGTAGATATTAGCAAGGTTTGCTACCAACTTGCTACAAGTAGATATTAGCAAGGTTTGCTACCAACTTGCTACAAGTAGATATTAGCAAGGTTTGCTACCAACTTGCTACAAGTAGATATTAGCAAGGTTTGCTACCAACTTGCTACAAGTAGATATTAGCAAGGTTTGCTACCAACTTGCTACAAGTAGATATTAGCAAGGTTTGCTACCAACTTGCTACAAGTAGATATTAGCAAGTTTTGCTACCAACTTGCTACAGATATTGGAGATTGAGTTGTACAAGCAAGGTGTACAGTTAGATATGATAAAACATGAGAACATTCAGTCACAGAAGCTATATATTTGTATTTTTCGTTCGCCAGCCTTTACCTCTGATGAATTCCCTAGAGACTAGGAACTGAATTTTGCGTGTTAATCCATTTTTCCCTGGCAGCCATGTGCACAGGGGTCCCTTGCCGCACAGGCAGATAACTCCGACTTCAGAGGTACTCATATTTTTTCCGTCGATGAGTAATTGACATTTCAAGCCAGGCCTTGCTGCTGAGACCAGGGTGGTTGCCGCAGAGAGAAATCATAAATAAAAATCCCAACTGGTGTGACCGGTATTTGAACCCACAGCCTGTCTGTCACGAAGCCGGCATCTTGCCTCGAGACCAACCAGTCCCCAGAAATAAGATATGATAAAATATGAGAAGATTCAGTCAGAAGTTAGATACGTCAAACGATTATGGTGTTGGCCACATAGCCAGCATCAATTGACTCATGGATCAATATAATATTAATATATTAACAGCAGAGATATGACTCCATTGCTGAGTGAGTTATTACGTCCAAATTTGTAGACACAAGAATAAAGAGTTGATTATTGTTGTACCAAACATTGTGAGTTTCATTGAATGTGCTAATCGTGATGTGATGTTGAGAGTAGCCCTCTCATGTGATAGCTCCAAGACAACTTATTAAACAAATGAAGAACTATCAACAAATTACATGAAACTCTGCTATATTGAGATAAGACATAAGATTCAGGACAAGAAGATTCCACGTTTGAATCCTACCACAGGCAGTGAGAATTATTCTCTTCATATCCATGGTCTCTTCATGGCTTCACATTCTCCCAGTCTCTGCATAGTGAGATCTGATGACTGGTTCTCTCAGATAATGTGTTGATTCTCTCAGATACAAAAGGTTCAATGTACATGTGAATCTAACATAACATAACATAACATAACATAACATAACAACAATGTTAACAATGTGTTATCATTTGAACACTAAAACATTCAACAGTAGGTGACACCTCTCACTAAAACATTCAACAGTAGGTGACACCTCTCACTAAAACATTCAACAGTAGCTGACACCTCTCACTACAACATTCAACAGTAGGTGACACCTCTCACTAAAACATTCAGCAGTAGGTGACACCTCTCACTAAAACATTCAACAGTAGCTGACACCTCTCACTAAAACATTCAACAGTAGGTGACACCTCTCACTAAAACATTCAACAGTAGCTGACACCTCTCACTAAAACATTCAACAGTAGGTGACACCTCTCACTAAAACATTCAACAGTAGGTGACACCTCTCACTAAAACATTCAACAGTAGGTGACACCTCTCACTAAAATATTCAACAGTAGGTGACACCTCTCACTAAAACATTCAACAGTAGGTGACACCTCTCACTAAAACATTCAACAGTAGGTGACACCTCTCACTAAAACATTCAACAGTAGGTGACACCTCTCACTAAAACATTCAACAGTAGGTGACACCTCTCACTAAAACATTCAACAGTAGCTGACACCTCTCACTAAAACATTCAACAGTAGGTGACACCTCTCACTAAAACATTCAACAGTAGCTGACACCTCTCACTAAAACATTCAACAGTAGCTGACACCTCTCACTGCAACATTCAACAGTAGCTGACACCTCTCATTTCAACATTCAACAGTAGCTGACACCTCTCACTTCAACATTCAACAGTAGCTGACACCTCTCACTTCAACATTCAACAGTAGCTGACACCTCTCACTTCAACATTCAACAGTAGCTGTCACCTCTCACTGCAACATTCAACAATAGCTGACACCTCTCACTTCAACATTCAACAGTAGTTGACACCTCTCACTACAATATTCAACAATAGGTGCCACCTCTCACTTCAACATTCAACAGTAGGTGCCACTTGTCACTTCAACATTCAACAGTAGGTGCCACTTATCACTTCAACATTCAACAGTAGATGCCACCTCTCACTTCAACATTCAACAGTAGGTGCCACCTCTCACTTCAACATTCAACAGTAGGTGCCACCTCCCACTTCAACATTAGGTGCCACCTCTCACTTCAATATTCAACATTAGATGCCACCTCTCACTTCAACATTCAACAGTAGGTGCCACCTCTCACTTCAACATTCAACAGTAGGTGCCACCTCTCACTTCAACATTCAACATTAGGTGCCACCTCTCACTTCAACATTCAACAGTAGGTGCCACCTCTCACTTCAACATTCAACATTAGGTGCCACCTCTCACTTCAACATTCAACATTAGGTGCCACCTCTCACTTCAACATTCAACAGTAGGTGCCACCTCTCACTTCAACATTCAACATTAGGTGCCACCTCTCACTTCAACATTCAACATTAGGTGCCACCTCTCACTTCAACATTCAACAGTAGGTGCCACCTCTCACTTCAACATTCAACAGTAGGTGCCACCTCTCACTTCAACATTCAACATTAGGTGCCACCTCTCACTTCAACATTCAACAGTAGGTGCCACCTCTCACTTCAACATTCAACATTAGGTGCCACCTCTCACTTCAACATTCAACATTAGGTGCCACCTCTCACTTCAACATTCAACAGTAGGTGCCACCTCTCACTTCAACATTCAACAGTAGGTACCACCTCTCACTTCAACATTCAACAGTAGGTGCCACCTCTCACTACAACATTCAACAGTAGGTGCCACCTCTCACTTCAACATTCAACAGTAGCTGGTAACTTTCAAACAACAACCATACTAACCTCTCTGAGTCTGTTGAGTGACGAACACAAAATGGGCTGTAGTCGGTTGCATTTTTGGGCATATGTTTCCTGGGTAAAATACAACAATAACTGATCATTTTTGGGCATATGTTTCCTGGGTAAAATACAACAATAACTGATCATTTTTGGGCATGTTTCCTGGGTAAAATACAACAATAACTGATCATTTTTGGGCATGTTTCCTGGGTAAAATACAACAATAACTGATCATTTTTGGACATGTTTCCTGGGTAAAATACAACAATAACTGATCATTTTTGGACATGTTTCCTGGGTAAAATACAACAATAACTGATCATTTTTGGACATGTTTCCTGGGTAAAATACAACAATAACTGATCATTTTTGGGCATGTTTCCTGGGTAAAATACAACAATAACTGATCATTTTTGGGCATGTTTCCTGGGTAAAATACAACAATAACTGATCATTTTTGGACATATATTTCCTGGGTAAAATACAACAATAACTGATCATTTTTGGGCATGTTTCCTGGGTAAAATACAACAATAACTGATCATTTTTGGACATATATTTCCTGGGTAAAATACAACAATAACTGATCATTTTTGGGCATGTTTCCTGGGTAAAATACAACAATAACTGATCATTTTTGGGCATGTTTCCTGGGTAAAATACAACAATAACTGATCATTTTTGGACATGTTTCCTGGGTAAAATACAACAATAACTGATCATTTTTGGGCATGTTTCCTGGGTAAAATACAACAATAACTGATCATTTTTGGGCATGTTTCCTGGGTAAAATACAACAATAACTGATCATTTTTGGGCATGTTTCCTGGGTAAAATACAACAATAACTGATCATTTTTGGGCATGTTTCCTGGGTAAAATACAACAATAACTGATCATTTTTGGGCATGTTTCCTGGGTAAAATACAACAATAACTGATCATTTTTGGACATGTTTCCTGGGTAAAATACAACAATAACTGATCATTTTTTGGGCATATGTTTACTGGGTAAAATAAAACAATAACTGATCATTTTTTGGGCATATGTTTCCTGGGATCGACACACTAACAAACAAATGTATATACAAGAATAACTGACAATTTATTCTCATCACAAATACCCAAATACCTTTCACACCATCAAAAATAATACCCGAATACTTTTCTCACCCTCACAAATGATATCCAATTACCCTTCTCCCCATCACTAACAATACTCAATTACCTTTCTCTCCAGCACAAATAATACTCAAATACATTACAAATGACATATCACTAAAATCAGAAACTGGACAATATGCCTCACATGACACACCACTACAAACAAAAACTGGACCATGTGCTTCATATTGGTTATTGGTTATGGAAGGCCTCGGTTTCACTGCAAACGAATTAAAATCCATAATTGCTCAACCGCCCGTGCCAGTGGAATCATCCGAATTACTAACTCATCTCCCAAACAAAGAAAGGTAACTGTAGTCCCCATCGTAGCAGTCTCAGCACACGCCAAAAGACATAAGGCGAAACTGCGCAGAAAGTGAACACAGCCAACTGTTCCCTGTCATACGATATCATCATTCATCGTAAACAAGCGGGATATCGAAACAGGATCAAAACGGATGAGACACACAGCTCACGGTGTGCACAGAGCACTTAACTCAGTAGCTCCTGCAACAAGCCGGGTGCTTCATATATGTTACTAGAACCAGAAAGTGGACAATGTGCTTCATATATGTTACTAGAACCAGAAAGTGGACAATGTGCTTCATATATGTTACTAGATAAATAAAGTGGACAATGTGTCTCACATATTACTTGGTGCTAAACTGCTTCAGAAATCAAGAGCTAGTGCTATCGCTGATGGCTACAGCCTGACTAAACCAATAGCTGCTAGACTTACCAGCACACCTGAGCCAGGTACATCTGGTACATCTCATCAAATGAGGTCAGCTCTTCTGGTCGGTAGTGCTCATAAAAAGGGTTGACATGCTCGTCTGTCTGTTGGGAGACCATGACTGCCGCATGCACCATCTTTGATTTATGTACTGGATAGATGGAAATCATATAAGAAAGTCAAATTTATGTGTACAGATCTACAGTAGCAGCAGACTTTTAGTCTGTGTCTGGTAGTGTATTCAGGTCTACTAGACTTTTAGTCTGTGTCTGTTAGTGTATTCCGGTCTACTAGACTTTTAGTCTGTGTCTGGTAGTGTATGCAGGTCTACTAGACTTTTAGTCTGTGTCTGGTAATGTATTCAGGTCTACTAGACTTTTAGTCTGTGTCTGGTAGTGTATTCAGGTCTACTAGACTTTTAGTCTGTGTCTGGTAGTGTATGCAGGTCTACTAGACTTTTGGCCTGTGTCTGGTAGTGTATGCAGGTCTACTAGACTTTTGATCTGTGTCTGGTAGTGTATGCAGGTCTACTAGACTTTTAGTCTGCGTCTGGTAATGTATTCAGGTCTACTAGACTTTTGATCTGTGTCTGGTAGTGTATGCAGGTCTACTAGACTTTTAGTCTGCGTCTGGTAATGTATTCAGGTCTACTAGACTTTTGATCTGTGTCTGGTAGTGTATGCAGGTCTACTAGACTTTTGATCTGTGTCTGGTAGTGTATGCAGGTCTACTAGACATTTGGTCTGTGTCTGGTAGTGTATTCAAATCTACTAGACTTTTGGTCTGTGTCTGGTAGTGTATTCAAATCTACTAGACATTTGGTCTGTGTCTGGTAGTGTATTCAAATCTACTAGACTTTTGTCTGTGTCTGGTAGTGTATTCAAATCTACTAGACATTTGGTCTGTGTCTGGTAGTGTATTCAAATCTACTAGACTTTTGGTCTGTGTCTGGTAGTGTATTCAGATCTACTAGACTTTTGCCTGCTCATGTATTTAACTCTAGTAGATAGTCACAGCTCTGCTGGAACAGAAAACCAGAACATAAACTTAACACAACTACAACTGATAGCACAGAACATAGACTTAACACAACCACAACTTATGGCACAGAACATAGACTTTACACAACCACAACTTATGGCACAGAACATAGACTTAACAAAACCACAAGTGATGGCACAAAACATAGACTTAACACAACTACAACTGATGGCACAAAAAATAGACTTAACACAACCACGAGTGATGGCACAAAACATAGACTTAACACAACCACAAGTGATGGCACAAAACATAGACTTAACAAAACCACAAGTGATGGCACAAAACATAGACTTAACACAACCACAACTGATGGCAGAAAACATAGACTTAACACAACCACAAGTGATGGCACAGAACATAGACTTAACACAACTACAACTGATGGCACAGAATATAGACTTAACACAACTACAACTGATGGCACAAAAAATAGACTTAACACAACCACGAGTGATGGCACAAAACATAGACTTAACACAACCACAAGTGATGGCACAAAACATAGACTTAACAAAACCACAAGTGATGGCACAAAACATAGACTTAACACAACCACAACTGATGGCAGAAAACATAGACTTAACACAACCACAAGTGATGGCACAGAACATAGACTTAACACAACTACAACTGATGGCACAGAATATAGACTTAACACAACCACAAGTGATGGCACAGAACATAGACTTAACACAACCACAACTGATGGCAGAAAACATAGACTTAACACAACCACAAGTGATGGCACAAAACATAGACTTAACAAAACCACAAGTGATGGTACAAAACATAGACTTAACACAACCACAACTGATGGCACAGAACATAGACTTAACAAAACCACAAGTGATGGTACAAAACATAGACTTAACACAACCACAAGTGATGGTACAAAACATAGACTTAACACAACCACAAGTGATGGCACAAAACATAGACTTAACACAACCACAAGTGAAGGCACAGAACATAGACTTAACACAACCACAACTGATGGCACAAAACATAGAATTAACACAACAATTCTGTAGACTAACCTTCCTCATTTGGCAAGGGCAGACTCTTCCAAACGTCCTGTCCCACCACTGGCAGTAGCTGAACAGTACAAGAGGTAAAATGTTTAAATTACTTGATGTAGTACCTCTAAGTTAACATTACTTGATGTAGCACCTCTAAGTTAACATTACTTTATGTAGCACCTCTAAGTTAACATTACTTTATGTAGCACCTCTAAGTTAACATTACTTGATGTAACACCTCTAAGTTAACACTACTTTATGTAGCACCTCTAAGTTAACATTACTTTATGTAGCACCTCTAAGTTAACATTACTTTATGTAGCACCTCTAAGTTAACATTACTTTATGTAGCACCTCTAATTTAACATTACTTTATGTAGCACCTCTAAGTTAACATTACTTGATGTAGCACCTCTAAGTTAACATTACTTTATGTAGCACCTCTAAGTTAACATTACTTTATGTAGCACCTCTAAGTTAACATTACTTTATGTAGCACCTCTAAGTTAACATTACTTTATGTAGCACCTCTAAGTTAACATTACTTTATGTAGCACCTCTAAGTTAACATTACTTTATGTAGCACCTCTAAGTTAACATTACTTTATGTAGCACCTCTAAGTTAACATTACTTTATGTAGCACCTCTAAGTTAACATTACTTTATGTAGCACCTCTAAGTTAACATTACTTTATGTAGCACCTCTAAGTTAACATTACTTTATGTAGCACCTCTAAGTTAACATTACTTTATGTAGCACCTCTAAGTTAACATTACTTTATGTAGCACCTCTAAGTTAACATTAATTTATGTAGCACCTCTAAGTTAATATTACTTTATGTAGCACCTCTAAATTAATATTACTTTATGTAGCACCTCTAAGTTAACACTACTTGATGTAGCACCTCTAAATTAATATTACTTTATGTAGCACCTCTAAGTTAACATTACTTTATGTAGCACCTTTAGTTAATATTACTTTATGTAGCACCTCTAAATTAATATTACTTTATGTAGCACCTCTAAGTTAACATTACTTTATGTAGCACCTCTAAGTTAACATTACTTTATGTAGCACCTCTAAGTTAATATTACATTATGTAGCACCTCTTAGTTAATATTACTTTATGTAGCACCTCTAAGTTAATATTATTTTATGTATCACCTCTAAGTTAACACTACTTGATGTAGCACCTCTAAGTTAATATTACTTTATGTAGCACCTCTAAGTTAACACTACTTGATGTAGCACCTCTAAGTTAACACTACTTGATGTAGCACCTCTAAGTTAATATTACTTTATGTAGCACCTCTAAGTTAACATTACTTTATGTAGCGCCTCTAAGTTTACATCAATTTATGTAGCACCTCTAAGTTAAAACTACTTTATGTAGCACCTCTAAGTTAACATCACTTTATGTAGCACCTCTAAGTTAACATCACTTTATGTAGCACCTCTAAGTTAACATTACTTTATGTAGCACCTCTAAGTTAACATTACTTTATGTAGCACCTCTAAGTTAACATTACTTTATATAGCACCTCTAAGTTAACATCACTTTATGTAGCACCTGTAAGTTAACATAACTTTACATAGCACTCTAAGTTAACATAACTTTATGTACCACCTCTAAGTTAACATTACTTTATGTAGCACCTCTAAGTAAACATTAATTTATGTAGCACCTCTAAGTTAACATCACTTTATGTAGCACCTCTAAGTTAACATTACTTTATATAGCACCTCTAAGTTAACATTAATTTATATAGCACCACTAAGTTAACATAACTTTAAGTAGTTACTCTTAGTTAACATTAATTTATATAGCACCTCTAAGTTAACATTACTTTATATAGCATCTCTAAGTTAACATTACTTTAAGTAGCACCTCTAAGTTAACATTACTTGATGTAGCACCTCTAAGTTAACACTACTTTATGTAACACCTCTATGTTAACATAACTTTATATAGCACCTCTAAGTTAACATAAATTTATATAGCACCTCTAAGTTAACATTACTTTATGTAGCACCTCTAAGTTAACATAAATTTATGTAACACCTCTAAGTTAATATTACTTTATATAGCACCTCTAAGTTAACAGTACTTTATGTAACACCTCCAAGTTAACATTACTTTATATAGCACCTCGAAATTAATATTACTGTATGTAATACCACTAAGTTAACATTACTTTAAGTAGCACCTCTAAATTAACACTACTTTATGTAGCACCTCCAAGTTAACACTACTTTATGTAACACCTCTATGTTAATATAACTTTATATAGCACCTCTAAGTTAACATTACTTTATGTAGCACCTCTAATTTAACATTACTTTATGTAGCACCTCTAAGTTAACATTACTTCATATAGCACCTCTAAGTTAACATAAATTTATATAGCACCTCTAAGTTAACATTACTTTATGTAGCACCTCTAATTTAACATTACTTTATATAGCACCTCTAAGTTAACATCACTTTATGTAGCACCTCTAAGTTAACATTAATTTATATAGCACCTCTAAGTTAACATAACTTTATATAGCACCTCTAAGTTAACATAGCTTTATGTAGCACCTCTAAGTTAACATTACTTTATGTAGCACCTCTAAGTTAACATTACTTTATGTAGCACCTCTAAGTTAACATTACTTTATGTAGCACCTCTAAGTTAACATTAATTTATGTAGCACCTCTAAGTTAAATCACCTATTGTAACACCTCTAAGTTAATATTACTTTATGTAACACCTCTAAGTTAACATTATTTTATGTAGCACCTCTAAATTAACACTACTTTATGTAGCACCTCTAAGTTAATACTACATTATGTAGCACCTCTAAGTTAACAGTACTTTATGTATCACCTCTATGTTAACATAACTTTATATAGCACCTCTAAGTTAACATAAATTTATATAGCACCTCTAAGTTAACATTACTTTATGTAGCGCCTCTAAGTTAAAACTACTTTATGTAGCACATATATGTTAACATCACTTCATGTAACACAAATAAGTTAGCAATACACGCCCTGTATGTGAGAGCTGTCTACACAGGCTGATGTGAGAGTCACTCACTGGTTTCTGGCAATGCGAACTCCAAGCGAGGCTTTGTTGTGGAGATAGTAGTCTGTGAGCAGGTCCCACAGGTTCGGCTGACCTTCCGTGGGCACAAAGACTCCCAGGAACAGGTTGAAGGCTTGTTGCTTCTCAACATCTGAGAACATGTATTTTAACTATATTGTTGGACTAGTGACACTTGTATTGTTAACTATATTGTTGGACTAGTGACACTTGTATTGTTAACTATATTGTTGGACTAGTGACACATGTGTTGTTAACTATATTGTTGGACTAGTGACACATGTATTGTTAACTATATTGTTGGACTAGTGACACTTGTATAGTTAACTATATTGTTGGACTAGTGACTTATGTATTGTTAACAATATTGTTGGACTAGTGACACTTGTATTGTTAACTATATTGTTGGACTAGTGACTTATGTATTGTTAACTATATTGTTGGACTAGTGACTTATGTATTGTTAACTATATTGTTGTACTAGTGACTTATGTATTGTTAACTATATTGTTGGACTAGTGACTTATGTATTGTTAACTATATTGTTGGACTAGTGACTTATGTATTGTTAACTATATTGTTGGACTAGTGACTCATGTATTGTTAACTATATTGTTGGACTAGTGACACATGTATTGTTAACTATATTGTTGGACTAGTGACTTATGTATTGTTAACTATATTGCTGGACTAGTGACACTTGTATTGTTAACTATATTGTTGGACTAGTGACTTATGTATTGTTAACTATATTGTTGGACTAGTGACACTTGTATAGTTAACTATATTGTTAGACTAGTGACACTTGTATTGTTAACTATATTGTTAGACTAGTGACACTTGTATAGTTAACTATATTGTTGGACTAGTGACACTTGTATAGTTAACTATATTGTTAGACTAGTGACACCTTGTATAGTTAACTATATTGTTGGACTAGTGACACTTGTATTGTTAACTATATTGTTGGACTAGTGACACTTGTATTGTTAACTATATTGTTAGACTAGTGACACTTGTATTGTTAACTATATTGGTAGACTAGTGACACTTGTATTGTTAACTATATTGGTAGACTAGTGACACTTGTATTGTTAACTATATGTTGGACTTGTGAAATATGTATGGTTAAGATATTTCTATATTTGTTCTATCAGTGATCCATACAAGATGTGAGATGTTTCTATATTTGTTCTATCAGTGATCTATACAAGATGTGAGATGTGCATGTATTTGTTCTATCAGTGATCTATACAAGATGTGAGATGTGCATGTAAAGTTGTGAGATGTGCATGTACTTGTTCTATCAGTGATCTATGCAAGATGTGAGTTGTGCATGTACTTGTTCGATCAGTGATCTATACAAGATGTGAGATGTTTCTATACTTGTTCTATCAGAGATCCATGCAAGATGTGAGATGTTTCTATACTTGTTCTATCAGTGATCCATGCAAGATGTGAGATGTTTCTATACATGTTCTATCAGTGATCTATGCAAGATGTGAGATGTGCAGGTACTTGTTTTATCAGTGATCCATGCAAGATGTGAGATGTGCATGTACTTGTTTTATCAATGATCTATACAAGATGTGAGATGTTTCTATACTTGTTCTATCAGTGATCCATGCAAGATGTGAGATTTTTCTACACATGTTCTACCAGTGATCTATGCTAGATGTAAGATGTGCATGTACTTGTTCTATCAGTGATCTATAAAAGATGTGAGATGTTTCTATACTTGTTTTATCAGTGATCTATACAAGATGTGAGATGTGTCTATACTTGTTCTATCAGTGATCTATACAAGATGTGAGATGTTTCTATACTTGTTCTATCAGTGATCTATGCAAGATGTGAGATGTGCATGTACTTGTTCTATCAGTGATCTATACAAGATGTGAAATGTTTCTATACTTCTTCTATCAGTGATCTATACAAGATGTGAGATGTTTCTATACATGTTCTGTCAGTGATCTATACAAGTTGTGAGATGTTTCTATACATGTTCTGTCAGTGATCTATACAAGTTGTGAGATGTTTCTATACATGTTCTGTCAGTGATCTATACAAGATGTGAGATGTTTCTATACATGTTCTGTCAGTGATCTATACAAGATGTGAGATGTTTCTATACATGTTCTGTCAGTGATCTATACAAGATGTGAGATGTTTCTATACATGTTCTATCAGTGATCTATACAAGATGTGAGATGTTTCTATACATGTTCTATCAGTGATCTTTACAAGATGTGAGATGTTTCTATACTTGTTCTATCAGTGATCTATACAAGATGTGAGATGCTTCTATACTTGTTCTATCAGTGATCTATACAAGATGTGAGATGTTTCTATACTTGTTCTATCAGTGATCCATGCAAGATGTGAGATGTTTCTATACTTGTTCTATCAGTGATCCATGCAAGATGTGAGATGTTTCTATACTTGTTCTATCAGTGATCCATGCAAGATGTGAGATGTTTCTATACTTGTTCTATCAGTGATCTATACAAGATGTGAGATGTGCATGTACTTATTCTATCAGTGATCTATACAAGATGTGAGATGTTTCTATACATGTTCTATCAGTGATCTATACAAGATGTGATATGTTTCTATACTTGTTCTATCAGTGATTTATACAAGATGTGAGATGTTTCTATACTTGTTCTATCAGTGATCCATACAAGATGTCAGATATTCCTTACCTGAGAAAGCATTACTGTAGTAGCGCGACAATGTCTGCATAATGTCTCTGCTGTGAGAAGTCCAGGGTGCTATCTTCCTGTAGCCTTTGATGCGATGGACAAGCTGACTGCCTCCGTACTGAAGAGCCACGGTATCCCCATGATCTTCATACAATTCTTCCAGTGTTCTAAACAGACAGTGAGTGATACACAACTTTAACTTCATAAACAAAAAATTGTACAATATCCCCATATGTACAACATTCACAACAGTTCTGTATCACAACATTCACAACAGTTCTGTATCACAACATTCACAACAGTTCTTTATCACAACATTCACAACAGTTCTGTATCACAACATTCACAACAGTTCTGTATCACAACATTCACAACAGTTCTTTATCACAACAGTTCTGTATCACAACATTCACAACAGTTCTGTATCACAACATTCACAACAGTTCTGTATCACAACATTCACAACAGTTCTGTATCACAACATTCACAACAGTTCTGTGTCACAACATTCACCAGTATCTGTAAATCTCAATTCGAACAAATGTCTCAATATCTCTACACCAACAAGTGACTCTCCCATCTCAACACAAACAAGTGACTCTCCCATCTCAACACCAACACGTGGCTCTCCATCTCAACACCAACAAGTGACTATCCAATCTCAACACAAACAAGTGACTCTCCCATCTCAACACCAACAAGTGGCTCTCCCATCTCTACACCACAAGTGGCTCTCCCATCTCTACACCAAGTGGCTCTCCCATCTCAACACCAACAAGTGACTCTCCCATCTCAACACCAACAAGTGGCTCTCCCATCTCAACACCAACAAGTGGCTCTCCCATCTCAACACCAACAAGTGGCTCTCCCATCTCAACACCAACAAGTGGCTCTCCAATCTCTACACCATTAGGTGACTGTCACATCTCAACATTAAGTGGTTCTCCTATCTCAACACCAAAAAGTGGATCTCCCATCTCAATACCAACAAGTGACTCTCCCATCTCAACACCAACAAGTGACTCTCCCATCTCAACACCAACAAGTGGCTCTCCCATCTCAACACCAACAAGTGGCTCTCCCATCTCAACACCAACAAGTGACTCTCCAATCTCAACACCAACAAGTGACTCTCCCATCTCAACACCAACATGTGGATCCCCCATCTCTACATCACAAGTGACACTCTCATTTCAACACCAACAAGTGGTTCCCCATTTCAACACCAACAAGTGACTCTCCCATCTCTACACCAACAAGTGGCTCGCCCATCTTATCACCAACAAGTGACTCTCAATCTCTACATCAACAAGTGACTCTCCCATCTCAACACCAAAAATTGACTCTCCAATCTCTACATCAACAAGTGACTCTCCCATCTCAACACCAACAAGTGACTATCCAATCTCTACACCAACAAATGACTCTCCAATCTCAACACCAACAAGTGACTCTCCCATCTCTACACCAACAAGTGACTCTCCTATCTCAACAACAACAAGTGGCTCTCCCATCTCAACATCAACAAGTGACACTCTCATCTCTACACCACTAAGTGACTCTCCCATCTCAACATCAACAAGCGACACTCTCATCTCTACACCAACAAGTGACACTCCCATCTCAACACCAACAAGTGACTCCCATCTCAACACCAACATGTGGCTCTCCCATCTCTACACCAAGGACTCTCCCATCTCAACACCAACATGTGACTCTCCATCTCAACACCAACATGTGACTCTCCCATCTCAACACCAACATGTGGCTCTCCCATCTCAACACCAACAAGTGGCTCTCCCATCTCAACACCAACAAGTGGCTCTCCCATCTCAACACCAACAAGTGGCTCTCCCATCTCAACACCAACAAGTGGCTCTCCATCTCAACAACAACAAGTGGCTCTCCCATCTCAACATCAACAGTGACACTCTCATCTCTACACCACTAAGTGACTCTCCCATCTCAACATCAACAAGCGACACTCTCATCTCTACACCAACAAGTGACACTCCATCTCAACACCACAAGTGACTCCCATCTCAACACCAACATGTGCTCTCCCATCTCTACACCAAGTGACTCTCCCATCTCAACACCAACATGTGACTCTCCCATCTCAACACCAACATGTGACTCTCCCATCTCAACACCAACATGTGGCTCTCCCATCTCAACACCAACAAGTGGCTCTCCCATCTCAACACCAACAAGTGGCTCTCCCATCTCAACACCACAAGTGGCTCTCCCATCTCAACACCAACAAGTGGCTCTCCCATCTCAACACCAGCATGTGACTCTCCCATCTCAACACCAACATGTGGCTCTCCCATTTCAACACCAACACATGGCTCTCCCATCTCAACATCTTCAAGTGACTTTCCCATCTCTACACCATCAAGTTAATCTCCCATCTCTACACCATCAAGTTAATCTCCCATCTCAACACCTTCAAGTGACTCTACCATCTCAACACCAACATGTGGCTCTCCCATCTCAACACCAACAAGTGGCTCTCCCATCTCAACACCATTAAGTGACTTTCCATCTCTACACCAAAAGTTAATCTCCCATCTCAACACCATCAAGTGCCTTTCCATCTCTACACCATCAAGTTAATCTCCCATCTCAACACCAACATGTGGCTCTCCCATCTCAACACCAACATGTGGCTCTCCCATCTCTACACCAAAAATTTAATCTCCCATCTCTACACCATCAAGTGACTTTCCCATCTCTACACCATCAAGTTAATCTCCCATCTCAACACCAACATGTGACTCTCCCATCTCAACACCAACATGTGGCTCTCCATCTCAACACCAACAAGTGGCTCTCCCATCTCTACACCATCAAGTTAATCTCCCATCTCAACACTTTCAAGTGACTCTCCCATCTCTACACCAACAAATGACTCTCCAATCTCAACACCAACAAGTGACTCTCCCATCTCTACACAACAAGTGACTCTACCATCTCTACACCAACAAGTGGCTCTCCCATCTCAGAATGTGATCAAAAGCCAAAATGACAATCTTCAAAACTTAAAAAACTATGATTTAATGACCTCTGATCTCAAGCAGCGAAAGAAGTCACTTACTTCATACAGTCGGTATCAAAGTCCAGATGTGGTGTCTCTAGCACTCCCATGGCATACAACTAGGAAAGACACAAGATGGTTTAGTCAGATATAACAGAAACTGCCAAATCTCCCAGAAGACCGGCCACACATGCTTGCATACACACACACATGGTGTTAGACTTAAGGAAAAATATCTACACAACATAGCAATCTTCAAAATGGGTCAACATTATCATGTATGGGTGACAAATGGTCAAATGAAGTGCACATGTGATACAGGAAGGCACAGGAATTGATTAGAACAGCCTTCGGAGTCCTTCACCTTCAGCATAGAAAACACCTTAAAACAAATAATTGTTGTCAATCTTATGCTATAAGTGTCAAACATGGCCACTGACAATGAGCCAGAAGAAGTTAGTTGCCACATAAATAAGAAGATGAAAGTGGCTGGCTTAACCAGCAGAGAAAATGTTAGAAATAAGAAGGAAAAAGAAGGAATAGGTTAGGAGCAATCTTGGACTACATATACAGAGACAAGGAATGAATAAATAATGACTTTCATGTGTATAAATAACAACCTCAATGTGTAAATAACAACCTCAATGTGTAAATAACAACCTCAATGTGTAAATAACTACCTAAAAATGTGTAAATAACAACCTAAAAATGTGTAAATAACTACCACAAAGTGTGTAAATAACTACATGAATGTGTGTAAAATAACTACCTCAATGTGTGTAAATAACTATCTCAATGTGTGTAACTAACTACCACAATGTGTGTAAATTACTACCACAATGTGTGTAAATAACTATCTCAATGTGTGTAAATAACTACCTCAATGTGTGTAAATAACTACCACATTGTGTGTAAATAACTATCTCAATGTGTGTAAATAACTATCACAATGTGTGTAAATAACTATCTCAATGTGTGTAAATAACTATCTCAATGTGTGTAAATAACTACCACAATGTGTGTAAATAACTATCTCAATGTGTGTAAAAAACTACCTCAATTGGTGTAAATAACTACCACAATGTGTGTAAATAACTATCTCAATGTTTGTAAATAACTACCTCAATGTGTGTAAATAACTACCTCAATGTGTGTAAATAACTACCACAATATGTAAATAACAACCTCAATGTGTGTAAATAACTACCTCAATGTGTTAAGATAACTATCTCAATGTTGTAAAAACTACCTCAATGCTTGTAAATAACAACCTCAATGTGTGTAAATAACTACCTCAATGTGTGTAAATAACT
The DNA here is from genome assembly GCA_032433765.1 of Megaustenia siamemsis. Taxonomy (NCBI): domain Eukaryota; kingdom Metazoa; phylum Mollusca; class Gastropoda; order Stylommatophora; family Ariophantidae; genus Megaustenia; species Megaustenia siamemsis. Next base: position 99,420,312 of record JAVIAB010000047.1, on the reverse strand, counting down.
ACCTCAATGTGTGTAAATAACTACCTTAATGTGTAAGTAACTAGCTCAATGTGTGTAAATAACTAGCTCAATGTGTGTAAATAACTACCTCAGTGTGGTAAATAACTACCTCAGTGTGTGTAAATAACTAGCTCAATGTGTGTAAATAACTACCTCAATGTGTGTAAATAACTACCTCAGTGTGTGTAAATAACTACCTCAGTGTGTGTAAATAACTACATCAGTGTGTGTAAATAACTACCTCAGTGTGTGTAAATAACTACCTCAGTGTGTGTAAATAACTACCTCAATGTGTAAGTAACTACCTCAATTGGTGTAAATAACTACCTCAATGTGTGTAAATAACTACCTCAATGTGTGTAAATAACTACCAAATGTGTGTAAATAACTACCACAATGTTTGTAAATAACTACCACAATATGTAAATAACTACCTCAATGTGTGTAAAAAACTACCTCAATGTTTGTAAATAACTACCTCAATGTTTGTAAATAACAACCTCAATGCATGTAAATAACTACCTCAATGTGAGTAATAACTACCTCAATGTGTGTAAATAACTACCTCAGTGTATGTAAAAAACTACCTCAATGTGTAAGTAACTACCTCAATGTGTGTAAATAACTACCTCAATGTGTGTAAATAACTACCTCAATGTGTGTAAATAACTACCTCAATGTGTGTAAATAACTACCTCAGTGTGTGTAAATAACTACCTCAGTGTGTGTAAATAACTAGCTCAATGTGTGTAAATAACTACCTCAATGTGTGTAAATAACTACCTCAGTGTGTGTAAATAACTACCTCAGTGTGTGTAAATAACTACATCAGTGTGTGTAAATAACTACCTCAGTGTGTGTAAATAACTACCTCAGTGTGTGTAAATAACTACCTCAATGTGTAAGTAACTACCTCAATTGGTGTAAATAACTACCTCAATGCGTGTAAATAACTACCTCAATGTGTGTAATTAACTACCTCAGTGTGTGTAAATAACTACCTCAGTGTGTGTAAATAACTACCTCAATGTGTAAGTAACTACCTCAATTGGTGTAAATAACTATCTCAATGTGTGTAATTAACTACCTCAGTGTGTGTAAATAACTACCTCAGTGTGTGTAAATAACTACTTCAGTGTGTGTAAATAACTACCTCAATGTGTAAGTAACTACCTCAATTGGTGTAAATAACTAGCTCAATGTGTGTAATTAACTACTCAGTGTGTGTAAATAACTACCTCAGTGTGTGTAAATAACTACCTCAGTGTGTGTAAATAACTACCTCAATGTGTAAGTAACTACCTCAATTGGTGTAAATAACTAGCTCAATGTGTGTAAAAAATACTACCTCTATGGACGTATGTCAAATGTGAAAGTGTCAGTGTGTACCTGATATGCCAGAGCACAGCGTCCCAGAGCAAACTGTGCAGTGTTGGTCCTGTCAAGGCAGTCGACACAGTTGGTTCGCACTACTCCAGTTTGCTTGCAGCCAGTCGACCCCCACACACCTTTCAACGTCCGCAGTCTGTGATGACAATGAGGTTCTCATCTTCAATTTCAAAACCATTTATCTTGAACACAATAATCAACTTTATTGATCCTCACACACCAATAACCAGCTTTATTTATCCTCATACACAATAACCAGCTTTATTTATCCTCATACACCAATAACCAGCTTTATTTATCCTCACACACCAATAACCAGCTTATTTATCCTCACACACCAATAACCAGCTTTATTTATCCTCATACACCAATAATCAGCTTATTGATCCTCACACATCAAGTCAGCTTTACTGATCACTACGCACCTATAATCAGCTTCATTGATCCTCACACACCAATAATCAGCTTCATTGATCCTCACACACCAATAATCAGCTTCATTGATCCTCACACACCAATAATCAGCTTTACTGATCCTCACATACCAATAATGAGCTTTATTGATCCTTGTACAACAGTCAGCTTTATTGATCCTCACATACTGATAATCAGCTTTAAAATCTTAAAATACTAAGAGTCAGCTTTATTGATTCTCCTTTGTTAATCCTCACATGTCAATAACCAACTTTATTGATCCTTACCAATAATCAGCTTTACTGATACTCAAATACCAATAATCAGCTTTATTGATCCTTACACACCAACATTCAGCGATTCTCACATACCAATAATCAGCTTTATTGATCCTCGCACATCAGTCAGCTTTATTGATCCTCACATACTAATAATCAACTCTGCTAATCTTCAAATACCAACAGTCAGCTTTATTGATTCTCATACATCAATAATCAGCTTTATTGATCCTCACATACCAATAATCAACCTTATTGATCTTCATATTCCAATAATCAGCTTTATTGATCCTTACACACAAACAGCTTTATTGATCCTCCCACACCAATAGTCAGCTTTTTTATCCTCATATATAAATAATCAGATTTATTGATATTCATACACAAATAATCAGCTTTATTGATCCTCACACATTTCTATCCACACTGTCAAATCCTTTCTCTTGGTCCACAAATGCTATGAAAAAATTCTGGTTATATTTGTTTCTATTGGCTGTGTGAGTGTGAACAATGCATCTGTTCAACTTCAATTTTTCTCAACCCCACATGTTCCTCTGCCAATCTGCTTTCTATAATCCTGGCACACATTTTGCCTAAATGGCTCAGCAATGAGATGCCTCATTTCTGTGTGCATTCTTTTTTGCTTCCTTTGTTCTTCCACAGTGGAACTGTAATCGCTAGCAGCCAATCAAAATCTAGTTTGCAGTGTGTAAAAGAACCTGGAGAGTGTCATACCATCGGCAGTTGCTTTAGACACTATAAAAGCTTATGATATAGAATTAATAGATCCACAGACAGTCATGTCAAGTATTTCTAGATGGACTTTTGCTAAATAAAGGTCTGCCGTACTCACTCTGTGTCTTTGAGAAGGTACTGGGCCTGTGACGGCTGAACACTCAGATAAAAGCCATTCTGCTTGAGGCAATACTTGGCAATTCTGTTTAGTTGAAGCATGACATCTGCATTTTTTCTGTGCAAATGAGAAGGGACACTCTGAGAGGATATGAGACAAACTTGAATAGTGGTATGGTAGAAAGAGATACAGAGAATTCAGGCAGTGTGAGAGAAGAGATGAGAGAATTCAGGCAGTGTGAGAGAAGAGATGAGAGGGATGAGAGAATTCAGGCAGTGTGAGAGAAGAGATGAAAGAGATGAGAGAATTCAGGCAGTGTGAGAGAAGAGATGAAAAGAGATGAGAGAATTCAGGCAGTGTGAGAGAAGAGATGAAAGAGATGAGAGAATTCAGGCAGTGTGAGAGAAGAGATGAAAGAGATGAGAGAATTCAGGCAGTGTGAGAGAGGAGATGAAAGAGATGGCATGAGTTATGAAAGAATGACGTGAAAAGGTGTGAATGATATGAAGTGTGAATGACATGAGGTATGAATAGCATGAGGTGTGAATGATATGATGTGTGAATGACATGAGGTGTGAATGATATGAGGTGTGAATGATATGAGGTGTGAATGATATGAGGTGTGAATAGCATGAGATGTGAATGATATGAGGTGTGAATGCATGAGGTGTGAATGACATGAGGTGTGAATAGCATGAGATGTGAATGATATGAGGTGTGAATGGCATGAGGTGTGAATAGCATGAGATGTGAATGATATGAGGTGTAAATGACATGAGGTGTGAATGGCATTACTTGTGAATAATATGACATGTGAATGACATAGGGTGTGAATGTCATGAAGTGTGAATGACATTACATGTGAATGGCATGAAGTGTGAATGACATTACGTGTGAATGGCATGAGGTGTGAATGACATTATGTGTGAATGATATGAGGTGTGAATGTCTATAGTTATTCGAAGGCCTCAGTATCACTTAAACGAATGAAAATCCACAATTGTTCAACCACCCATGCAAATGGAGTCATCAGAAGTAACATTTCATTGAATGTCCAAATAAAGAAAGGCAGCTGCAGCCCCCATCATAGCAAACATAGCACATGTCTAAAGACATAAGGCATATTAGCACCGACAGTGAATACAACTGAACTGACCTTCATCATATGATATCACCATTCATTGTAAGCAATCTGAATATAGAAACAGCATCCAATGAAACACACAGCTCACAGTGTGCACAGAGCACTAATCTCAGTAGCTCCTGAACAGGCCAGATTTGGAATATGAGGAAACTGCAACAATGAAGCTTTTCAGACAGTGTCTCAATGGTTCACTGTCGCCTTATCCACCATACTGATCGGAAGTCCAAGTGAATGGTATGAGGTGTGAATGGCATAAAGAGGGGTGAGCAGCAGAATGAGGTATGAAAGACTGACATAAAGTGATGTTGATGACATAATGTGATGCTGATGACATAATGTGGTTTTGATGACATAATGTTATGTTGATGACATAATGTGATGTTGATTACATAATGTGGTTTCGATGACATAATATGTCAGTCACATAATGTGGTGTTGATAACATAATGATGTTGATGACATAATGTGGTTTTGTTGACATAATGTGGTCTTGATGACATAATGTGATGTTGATGACATAATGTGGTGTTGATGACATAATCTGGTGTTGATGGCATAATGTGATGTTGATGACATAATGTGATGATGATGACATAATGTGATGATGATGACATAATGTGATGTTGATGACATAATGTGATGTTGGTGACAATATGTGATGTTAATGACATAATGTGGTTTTGATGACATAATGTGGTGTTTGTGACATAATATAGTGTTGATGACATGTAGCATTGGTGACATAATATAGTATTGATGACATTGTGGCGTTGATGACATAATGTGGTGTTGATGACATAATGTGGTGTTGGTGACATAATATAGTGTTGATGACATAATGTGGTGTTGGTGACATAATGTAGTGTTGGTGACACAATGTGGTGTTAATGACATAATATAGTGTTGGTGACATAATGTGGTGTTGGTGACATAATGTGGTGTTGGTGACATAATGTAGTGTTGGTGACATCATGTGGTGTTAGTGACATAATGTAGTGTTGGTGACATAATGTGGTGTTGGTGACATATGTGGTTTTGGTGACATAATGTAGTGTTGGTGACATAATGTGGTGTTAATGGCATAATATAGTGTTGGTGACATAATGTGGTGTTGGTGACATAATGTGGTGTTGGAGACATAATCTGGTGTTGATGGCATAATGTGATGTTGATGACATAATGTGATGATGATGACATAATGTGATGATGATGACATAATGTGATGTTGATGACATAATGTGATGTTGGTGACAATATGTGATGTTAATGACATAATGTGGTTTTGATGACATAATGTGGTGTTTGTGACATAATATAGTGTTGATGACATGTGGCATTGGTGACATAATATAGTATTGATGACATGTGGCGTTGATGACATAATGTGGTGTTGATGACATAATGTGATGTTGGTGACATAATATAGTGTTGATGACATAATGTGGTGTTGGTGACATAATATAGTGTTGATGACATAATGTGGTGTTGGTGACATAATGTTGTGTTGGTGACATAATGTGGTGTTGGTGACATAATGTGATGTTGATGGCATAATGTGATGTTGATTGCATAATGTAGAGTTAATGACAAAATTTAGTGTTGATGACATAATATAGTGTTGGTGACATAATGTGGTGTTGGTAACATAATATAGTGTTGGTGACATAATATAGTGTTGGTAACATAATGTAGTATTGGTGACATAATGTGGTGTTGGTGACATAATATAGTGTTGGTGACATAATGTGGTGTTGGTGACATAATGTAGTGTTGGTGACATAATATAGTGTTGGTGACATAATGTGGTGTTGGTGACATAATGTAGTGTTGGTGACATAATGTGGTGTTAATGACATAATATAGTGTTGGTGACATAATGTGGTGACATAATGTAGTGTTGGTGACATAATGTGGTGTTAGTGACATAATGTAGTGTTCGTGACATAATGTGGCGTTGGTGACATAATGTGGTTTTGGTGACATAATGTAGTGTTGGTGACATAATGTGGTGTTAATGGCATAATATAGTGTTGGTGACATAATGTGGTGTTGGTGACATAATGTCGTGTTGGTGACATAATCTGGTGTTGATGGCATAATGTTATGATGATGACATAATGTGATGATGATGACATAATGTGATGTTGATGACATAATGTGATGTTGGTGACAATATGTGATGTTAATGACATAATGTGGTTTTGATGACATAATGTGGTGTTTGTGACATAATATAGTGTTGATGACATGTGGCATTGGTGACATAATATAGTATTGATGACATGTGGCGTTGATGACATAATGTAGTGTTGATGACATAATGTGGTGTTGGTGACATAATATAGTGTTGATGACATAATGTGGTGTTGGTGACATAATATAGTGTTGATGACATAATGTGGTGTTGGTGACATAATGTGGTGTTGGTGACATAATGTGCTGTTGATGGCATAATGTGGTGTTGATGACATAATGTAGAGTTAATGACAAAATTTAGTGTTGATGACATAATATAGTGTTGGTGACATAATATAGTGTCTGTGACATAATGTGGTGTTGGTGACATAATGTAGAGTTAATGACAAAATTTAGTGTTGGTGATATAATATAGTATTGGTGACATAATGTAGTGTTGGTGACATAATATAGTGTCGGTTACATAATATAGTATTGGTGACATAATGTGGTGTTGGTGACATAATATAGTATTGGTGACATAATATAGTGTTGGTGACATAATATTGTGTTGGTGACATAATGTAGTGTTGGTGACATAATGTGGTGTTGGTGACATAATATATTATTGGTGACATAATGTGGTGTTGGTGACATAATATATGGTTGGTGACATAATGTAGTGTTGGTGACATAATATAGTGTTGGTGATATAATATAGTGTTGGTGACATAATGTGGTGTTGGTGACATAATGTAGTGTTGGTGACATAATATAGTGTTGGTGACATAATGTGGTGTTGGTGACATAATATAGTGTTGGTGACATAATGTAGTGTTGGTGACATAATATAGTGTTGGTGACATAATGTAGTGTTGCTGACATAATATAGTGTTGGTGAAATAATATAGTGTTGGTGACATAATGTGGTATTGGTAACATAATGTAGTGTTGGTGACATAATGTGGTGTTGGTGACATAATGTGGTGTTGGTGACATAATGTAGTGTTGGTGACATAATGTAGTCTTGGTGACATAATATGGTTTTGGTGACATAATATGGTTTTGGTGACATAATATAGTGTTGGTGACATAATATAGTGTTGGTGACATAATATAGTGTTGGTGACATAATGTGGTGTTGATGACATAATGTGCTGTTGGTGACATAATATAGTGTTGATGACATAATGTGGTGTTGGTGACATAATGTAGTGTTGGTGACACAATGTGGTGTTAATCACATAATATAGTGTTGGTGACATAATGTGGTGTTGCTGATATAATGTGGTGTTGGTGACATAATGTAGTGTTGGTGACATCATGTGGTGTTAGTGACATAATGTAGTGTTGGTGACATAATGTGGTGTTGGTGACATAAGTGGTTTTGGTGACATAATGTAGTGTTGGTGACATAATGTGGTGTTAATGGCATAATATAGTGTTGGTGACATAATGTGGTGTTGGTGACATAATGTGGTGTTGGAGACATAATCTGGTGTTGATGGCATAATGTGATGTTGATGACATAATGTGATGATGATGACATAATGTGATGATGATGACATAATGTGATGTTGATGACATAATGTGATGTTGGTGACAATATGTGATGTTAATGACATAATGTGGTTTTGATGACATAATGTGGTGTTTGTGACATAATATAGTGTTGATGACATGTGGCATTGGTGACATAATATAGTATTGATGACATGTGGCGTTGATGACATAATGTGGTGTTGGTGACATAATATAGTGTTGATGACATAATGTGGTGTTGGTGACATAATGTTGTGTTGGTGACATAATGTGGTGTTGGTGACATAATGTGATGTTGATGGCATAATGTGGTGTTGATGGCATAATGTAGAGTTAATGACAAAATTTAGTGTTGATGACATAATATAGTGTTGGTGACATAATGTGGTGTTGGTGACATAATATAGTGTTGGTGACATAATATAGTGTTGGTAACATAATGTAGTATTGGTGACATAATGTGGTGTTGGTGACATAATATAGTGTTGGTGACATAATGTGGTGTTGGTGACATAATGTAGTGTTGGTGACATAATATAGTGTTGGTGACATAATGTGGTGTTGGTGACATAATGTAGTGTTGGTGACATAATGTGGTGTTAATGACATAATATAGTGTTGGTGACATAATGTGGTGACATAATGTAGTGTTGGTGACATAATGTGGTGTTAGTGACATAATGTAGTGTTCGTGACATAATGTGGCGTTGGTGACATAATGTGGTTTTGGTGACATAATATGGTGTTGATGGCATAATGTTATGATGATGACATAATGTGATGATGATGACATAATGATGATGTTGATGACATAATGTGATGTTGGTGACAATATGTGATGTTAATGACATAATGTGGTTTTGATGACATAATGTGGTATTTGTGACATAATATAGTGTTGATGACATGTGGCATTGGTGACATAATATAGTATTGATGACATGTGGCGTTGATGACATAATGTGGTGTTGATGACATAATGTGGTGTTGGTGACATAATATAGTGTTGATGACATAATGTGGTGTTGGTGACATAATATAGTGTTGATGACATAACGTGGTGTTGGTGACATAATATAGTGTTGATGACATAATGTGGTGTTGGTGACATAATGTGGTGTTGGTGACATAATGTGGTGTTGGTGACATAATGTGCTGTTGATGGCATAATGTGGTGTTGATGACATAATGTAGAGTTAATGACAAAATTTAGTGTTGATGACATAATATAGTGTTGGTGACATAATATAGTGTCTGTGACATAATGTGGTGTTGGTGACATAATGTGGTGTTGGTGACATAATATAGTATTGGTGACATAATATAGTGTTGGTGACATAATGTAGTGTTGGTGACATAATATAGTGTCGGTTACATAATGTAGTATTGGTGACATAATGTGGTGTTGGTGACATAATATAGTATTGGTGACATAATATAGTGTTGGTGACATAATATTGTGTTGGTGACATAATGTAGTGTTGGTGACATAATGTGGTGTTGGTGACATAATATAGTATTGGTGACATAATGTGGTGTTGGTGACATAATATATGGTTGGTGACATAATGTAGTGTTGGTGACATAATGTGGTGTTGGTGACATAATGTAGTGTTGGTGACATAATATAGTGTTGGTGATATAATATAGTGTTGGTGACATAATGTGGTGTTGGTGACATAATGTAGTGTTGGTGACATAATATAGTGTTGGTGACATAATGTGGTGTTGGTGACATAATATAGTGTTGGTGACATAATGTAGTGTTGGTGACATAATATAGTGTTGGTGACATAATGTAGTGTTGCTGACATAATATAGTGTTGGTGAAATAATATAGTGTTGGTGACATAATGTGGTGTTGGTAACATAATGTAGTGTTGGTGACATAATGTGGTGTTGGTGACATATTGTGGTGTTGGTGACATAATGTAGTGTTGGTGACATAATATATTGTTGGTGACATAATGTGGTTTTGGTGACATAATGTGGTTTTGGTGACATAATATAGTGTTGGTGACATAATATAGTGTTGGTGACATAATATAGTGTTGGTGACATAATGTGGTGTTGGTGACATAATATAGTGTCTGTGACATAATGTGGTGTTGGTGACATAATGTGGTATTGGTGACATAATATAGTGTTGGTTACATAATATAGTGTTGGTGACATAATATAGTGTTGGTGATATAATGTGGTGTTGGTGACATAATGTGGTGTTGGTGACATAATGTGGTGTTGGTGACATAATATAGTGTTGGTGACATAATGTGGTGTTAATGACATAATGTGGTGTTGATGACATAATGTAGTGTTGGTGACATAATGTGCTGTTGGTGACATAATGTGGATTTGGTGACATAATGTGGTGTTGGTGACATAATGTAGTGTTGGCGAAATAATGTAGTGTTGGCGACATAATGTGGTTTTAATGACATAATGTGGTGTTGGTGACATAATATGGTGTTGGTGACATAATGTGGTGTTAATGGCAAAATATAGTGTTGGTGACATAATGTGGTGTTGGTGACATAATGTCGTGTTGGTGACATAATCTGGTGTTGATGGCATAATGTTATGATGATGACATAATGTGATGATGATGACATAATGTGATGTTGATGACATAATGTGATGTTGGTGACAATATGTGATGTTAATGACATAATGTGGTTTTGATGACATAATGTGGTGTTTGTGACATAATATAGTGTTGATGACATGTGGCATTGGTGACATAATATAGTATTGATGACATGTGGCGTTGATGACATAATGTGGTGTTGATGACATAATGTGGTGTTGGTGACATAATATAGTGTTGATGACATAATGTGGTGTTGGTGACATAATATAGTGTTGATGACATAATGTGGTGTTGGTGACATATGTGGTGTTGGTGACATAATGTGCTGTTGATGGCATAATGTGGTGTTGATGACATAATGTAGAGTTAATGACAAAATTTAGTGTTGATGAGATAATATAGTGTTGGTGACATAATATAGTGTCTGTGACATAATGTGGTGTTGGTGACATAATGTAGAGTTAATGACAAAATTTAGTGTTGGTGACATAATATAGTATTGGTGACATAATGTAGTGTTGGTGACATAATATAGTGTCGGTTACATAATGTAGTATTGGTGACATAATGTGGTGTTGGTGGCATAATATAGTATTGGTGACATAATATAGTGTTGGGGACATAATATTGTGTTGGTGACATAATGTAGTGTTGGTGACATAATGTGGTGTTGGTGACATAATATAGTATTGGTGACATAATGTGGTGTTGGTGACATAATATATGGTTGGTGACATAATGTAGTGTTGGTGACATAATATAGTGTTGGTGATATAATATAGTGTTGGTGACATAATGTGGTGTTGGTGACATAATGTAGTGTTGGTGACATAATATAGTGTTGGTGACATAATGTGGTGTTGGTGACATAATGTAGTGTTGGTGAAATAATATAGTGTTGGTGACATAATGTAGTGTTGCTGACATAATATAGTGTTGGTGAAATAATATAGTGTTGGTGACATAATGTGGTGTTGGTAACATAATGTAGTGTTGGTGACATAATGTGGTGTTGGTGACATAATGTGGTGTTGGTGACATAATGTAGTGTTGGTGACATAATGTAGTGTTGGTGACATAATATAGTGTTGATGACATAATGTGGTGTTGGTGACATAATGTGGTGTTGGTGACATAATGTAGTGTTGGTGACACAATGTGGTGTTAATGACATAATATAGTGTTGGTGACATAATGTGGTGTTGGTGACATAATGTGGTGTTGGTGACATAATGTAGTGTTGGTGACACAATGTGGTGTTAATGACATAATATAGTGTTGGTGACATAATGTGGTGTTGGTGACATAATGTGGTGTTGGTGACATAATGTAGTGTTGCTGACATAATATAGTGTTGGTGAAATAATATAGTGTTGGTGACATAATGTGGTATTGGTAACATAATGTAGTGTTGGTGACATAATGTGGTGTTGGTGACATAATGTGGTGTTGGTGACATAATGTAGTGTTGGTGACATAATGTAGTCTTGGTGACATAATATGGTTTTGGTGACATAATGTGGTTTTGGTGACATAATATAGTGTTGGTGACATAATATAGTGTTGGTGACATAATATAGTGTTGGTGACATAATGTGGTGTTGATGACATAATGTGCTGTTGGTGACATAATATAGTGTTGATGACATAATGTGGTGTTGGTGACATAATGTAGTGTTGGTGACACAATGTGGTGTTAATCACATAATATAGTGTTGGTGACATAATGTGGTGTTGCTGATATAATGTGGTGTTGGTGACATAATGTAGTGTTGGTGACATCATGTGGTGTTAGTGACATAATGTAGTGTTGGTGACATAATGTGGTGTTGGTGACATATGTGGTTTTGGTGACATAATGTAGTGTTGGTGACATAATGTGGTGTTAATGGCATAATATAGTGTTGGTGACATAATGTGGTGTTGGTGACATAATGTGGTGTTGGAGACATAATCTGGTGTTGATGGCATAATGTGATGTTGATGACATAATGTGATGATGATGACATAATGTGATGATGATGACATAATGTGATGTTGATGACATAATGTGATGTTGGTGACAATATGTGATGTTAATGACATAATGTGGTTTTGATGACATAATGTGGTGTTTGTGACATAATATAGTGTTGATGACATGTGGCATTGGTGACATAATATAGTATTGATGACATGTGGCGTTGATGACATAATGTGGTGTTGGTGACATAATATAGTGTTGATGACATAATGTGGTGTTGGTGACATAATATAGTGTTGATGACATAATGTGGTGTTGGTGACATAATGTTGTGTTGGTGACATAATGTGGTGTTGGTGACATAATGTGATGTTGATGGCATAATGTGGTGTTGATGGCATAATGTAGAGTTAATGACAAAATTTAGTGTTGATGACATAATATAGTGTTGGTGACATAATGTGGTGTTGGTGACATAATATAGTGTTGGTGACATAATATAGTGTTGGTAACATAATGTAGTATTGGTGACATAATGTGGTGTTGGTGACATAATATAGTGTTGGTGACATAATGTGGTGTTGGTGACATAATGTAGTGTTGGTGACATAATATAGTGTTGGTGACATAATGTGGTGTTGGTGACATAATGTAGTGTTGGTGACATAATGTGGTGTTAATGACATAATATAGTGTTGGTGACATAATGTGGTGACATAATGTAGTGTTGGTGACATAATGTGGTGTTAGTGACATAATGTAGTGTTCGTGACATAATGTGGCGTTGGTGACATAATGTGGTTTTGGTGACATAATATGGTGTTGATGGCATAATGTTATGATGATGACATAATGTGATGATGATGACATAATGATGATGTTGATGACATAATGTGATGTTGGTGACAATATGTGATGTTAATGACATAATGTGGTTTTGATGACATAATGTGGTATTTGTGACATAATATAGTGTTGATGACATGTGGCATTGGTGACATAATATAGTATTGATGACATGTGGCGTTGATGACATAATGTGGTGTTGATGACATAATGTGGTGTTGGTGACATAATATAGTGTTGATGACATAATGTGGTGTTGGTGACATAATATAGTGTTGATGACATAACGTGGTGTTGGTGACATAATATAGTGTTGATGACATAATGTGGTGTTGGTGACATAATGTGGTGTTGGTGACATAATGTGGTGTTGGTGACATAATGTGCTGTTGATGGCATAATGTGGTGTTGATGACATAATGTAGAGTTAATGACAAAATTTAGTGTTGATGACATAATATAGTGTTGGTGACATAATATAGTGTCTGTGACATAATGTGGTGTTGGTGACATAATGTGGTGTTGGTGACATAATATAGTATTGGTGACATAATATAGTGTTGGTGACATAATGTAGTGTTGGTGACATAATATAGTGTCGGTTACATAATGTAGTATTGGTGACATAATGTGGTGTTGGTGACATAATATAGTATTGGTGACATAATATAGTGTTGGTGACATAATATTGTGTTGGTGACATAATGTAGTGTTGCTGACATAATGTGGTGTTGGTGACATAATATAGTATTGGTGACATAATGTGGTGTTGGTGACATAATATATGGTTGGTGACATAATGTAGTGTTGGTGACATAATGTGGTGTTGGTGACATAATGTAGTGTTGGTGACATAATATAGTGTTGGTGATATAATATAGTGTTGGTGACATAATGTGGTGTTGGTGACATAATGTAGTGTTGGTGACATAATATAGTGTTGGTGACATAATGTGGTGTTGGTGACATAATATAGTGTTGGTGACATAATGTAGTGTTGGTGACATAATATAGTGTTGGTGACATAATGTAGTGTTGCTGACATAATATAGTGTTGGTGAAATAATATAGTGTTGGTGACATAATGTGGTGTTGGTAACATAATGTAGTGTTGGTGACATAATGTGGTGTTGGTGACATATTGTGGTGTTGGTGACATAATGTAGTGTTGGTGACATAATATATTGTTGGTGACATAATGTGGTTTTGGTGACATAATGTGGTTTTGGTGACATAATATAGTGTTGGTGACATAATATAGTGTTGGTGACATAATATAGTGTTGGTGACATAATGTGGTGTTGGTGACATAATATAGTGTCTGTGACATAATGTGGTGTTGGTGACATAATGTGGTATTGGTGACATAATATAGTGTTGGTTACATAATATAGTGTTGGTGACATAATATAGTGTTGGTGATATAATGTGGTGTTGGTGACATAATGTGGTGTTGGTGACATAATGTGGTGTTGGTGACATAATATAGTGTTGGTGACATAATGTGGTGTTAATGACATAATGTGGTGTTGATGACATAATGTAGTGTTGGTGACATAATGTGCTGTTGGTGACATAATGTGGATTTGGTGACATAATGTGGTGTTGGTGACATAATGTAGTGTTGGCGAAATAATGTAGTGTTGGCGACATAATGTGGTTTTAATGACATAATGTGGTGTTGGTGACATAATATGGTGTTGGTGACATAATGTGGTGTTAATGGCAAAATATAGTGTTGGTGACATAATGTGGTGTTGGTGACATAATGTCGTGTTGGTGACATAATCTGGTGTTGATGGCATAATGTTATGATGATGACATAATGTGATGCTGATGACATAATGTGATGTTGATGACATAATGTGATGTTGGTGACAATATGTGATGTTAATGACATAATCTGGTTTTGATGACATAATGTGGTGTTTGTGACATAATATAGTGTTGATGACATGTGGCATTGGTGACATAATATAGTATTGATGACATGTGGCGTTGATGACATAATGTGGTGTTGATGACATAATGTGGTGTTGGTGACATAATATAGTGTTGATGACATAATGTGGTGTTGGTGACATAATATAGTGTTGATGACATAATGTGGTGTTGGTGACATATGTGGTGTTGGTGACATAATGTGCTGTTGATGGCATAATGTGGTGTTGATGACATAATGTAGAGTTAATGACAAAATTTAGTGTTGATGACATAATATAGTGTTGGTGACATAATATAGTGTCTGTGACATAATGTGGTGTTGGTGACATAATGTAGAGTTAATGACAAAATTTAGTGTTGGTGACATAATATAGTATTGGTGACATAATGTAGTGTTGGTGACATAATATAGTGTCGGTTACATAATGTAGTATTGTTGACATAATGTGGTGTTGGTGACATAATATAGTATTGGTGACATAATATAGTGTTGGGGACATAATATTGTGTTGGTGACATAATGTAGTGTTGGTGACATAATGTGGTGTTGGTGACATAATATAGTATTGGTGACATAATGTGGTGTTGGTGACATAATATATGGTTGGTGACATAATGTAGTGTTGGTGACATACTATAGTGTTGGTGATATAATATAGTGTTGGTGACATAATGTGGTGTTGGTGACATAATGTAGTGTTGGTGACATAATATAGTGTTGGTGACATAATGTAGTGTTGGTGACATAATGTGGTGTTGGTGACATATGTGGTTTTGGTGACATAATGTAGTGTTGGTGACATAATGTGGTGTTAATGGCATAATATAGTGTTGGTGACATAATGTGGTGTTGGTGACATAATGTGGTGTTGATGACATAATGTGGTGTTGGTGACATAATATAGTGTTGATGACATAATGTGGTGTTGGTGACATAATGTAGTGTTGGTGACACAATGTGGTGTTAATGACATAATATAGTGTTGGTGACATAATGTGGTGTTGGTGACATAATGTGGTGTTGGTGACATAATGTAGTGTTGGTGACATCATGTGGTGTTAGTGACATAATGTAGTGTTGGTGACATAATGTGGTGTTGGTGACATATGTGGTTTTGGTGACATAATGTAGTGTTGGTGACATAATGTGGTGTTAATGGCATAATATAGTGTTGGTGACATAATGTGGTGTTGGTGATATAATGTGGTGTTGGAGACATAATCTGGTGTTGATGGCATAATGTGATGTTGATGACATAATGTGATGATGATGACATAATGTGATGATGATGACATAATGTGATGTTGATGACATAATGTGATGTTGGTGACAATATGTGATGTTAATGACATAATGTGGTTTTGATGACATAATGTGGTGTTTGTGACATAATATAGTGTTGATGACATGTGGCATTGGCGACATAATATAGTATTGATGACATGTGGCGTTGATGACATAATGTGGTGTTGGTGACATAATATAGTGTTGATGACATAATGTGGTGTTGGTGACATAATATAGTGTTGATGACATAATGTGGTGTTGGTGACATAATGTTGTGTTGGTGACATAATGTGGTGTTGGTGACATAATGTGATGTTGATGGCATAATGTGGTGTTGATGGCATAATGTAGAGTTAATGACAAAATTTAGTATTGATGACATAATATAGTGTTGGTGACATAATGTGGTGTTGGTGACATAATATAGTGTTGGTGACATAATATAGTGTTGGTAACATAATGTAGTATTGGTGACATAATGTGGTGTTGGTGACATAATATAGTGTTGGTGACATAATGTGGTGTTGGTGACATAATGTAGTGTTGGTGACATAATGTGGTGTTAATGACATAATATAGTGTTGGTGACATAATGTGGTGACATAATGTAGTGTTGGTGACATAATGTGGTGTTAGTGACATAATGTAGTGTTCGTGACATAATGTGGCGTTGGTGACATAATGTGGTTTTGGTGACATAATGTAGTGTTGGTGACATAATGTGGTGTTAATGGCATAATATAGTGTTGGTGACATAATGTGGTGTTGGTGACATAATGTCGTGTTGGTGACATAATCTGGTGTTGATGGCATAATGTTATGATGATGACATAATGTGATGTTGGTGACAATATGTGATGTTAATGACATAATGTGGTTTTGATGACATAATGTGGTGTTTGTGACATAATATAGTGTTGATGACATGAGGCATTGGTGACATAATATAGTATTGATGACATGTGGCGTTGATGACATAATGTGGTGTTGATGACATAATGTGGTGTTGGTGACATAATATAGTGTTGATGACATAATGTGGTGTTGGTGACATAATATAGTGTTGATGACATAATGTGGTGTTGGTGACATAATATAGTGTTGATGACATAATTTGCTGTTGATGGCATAATGTGGTGTTGATGACATAATGTAGAGTTAATGACAAAATTTATGGTTGATGACATAATATAGTGTTGGTGACATAATATAGTGTCTGTGACATAATGTGGTGTTGGTGACATAATGTAGAGTTAATGACAAAATTTAGTGTTGGTGACATAATATAGTATTGGTGACATAATGTGGTGTTGGTGACATAATATTGTGTTGGTGACATAATGTAGTGTTGGTGACATAATATAGTGTCGGTTACATAATGTAGTATTGGTGACATAATGTGGTGTTGGTGACATAATATAGTATTGGTGACATAATATAGTGTTGGTGACATAATATTGTGTTGGTGACATAATGTAGTGTTGGTGACATAATGTGGTGTTGGTGACATAATATAGTATTGGTGACATAATGTGGTGTTGGTGACATAATATATGGTTGGTGACATAATGTAGTGTTGGTGACATAATGTGGTGTTGGTGACATAATGTAGTGTTGGTGACATAATATAGTGTTGGTGATATAATATAGTGTTGGTGACATAATGTGGTGTTGGTAACATAATGTAGTGTTGGTGACATAATATAGTGTTGGTGACATAATGTGGTGTTGGTGACATAATATAGTGTTGGTGACATAATGTAGTGTTGGTGACATAATATAGTGTTGGTGACATAATGTAGTGTTGCTGACATAATATAGTGTTGGTGAAATAATATAGTGTTGGTGACATAATGTGGTGTTGGTAACATAATGTTGTGTTGGTGACATAATGTGGTGTTGGTGACATAATGTGGTGTTGGTGACATAATGTAGTGTTGGTGACATAATATAGTGTTGGTGACATAATGTGGTTTTGGTGACATAATGTGGTTTTGGTGACATAATATAGTGTTGGTGACATAATATAGTGTTGGTGACATAATATAGTGTTGGTGACATAATGTGGTGTTGGTGACATAATATAGTGTCTGTGACATAATGTGGTGTTGGTGACATAATGTGGTATTGGTGACATAATATAGTGTTGGTTACATAATATAGTGTTGGTGACATAATATAGTGTTGGTGATATAATGTGGTGTTGGTGACATAATGTGGTGTTGGTGACATAATGTGGTGTTGGTGACATAATATAGTGTTGGTGACATAATATCGTGTTGGTGACATAATGTGGTGTTAATGACATAATGTGGTGTTGATGACATAATGTAGTGTTGGTGACATAATGTGCTGTTGGTGACATAATGTGGTGTTGGTGACATAATGTGGTGTTGGTGACATAATGTAGTGTTGGCGACATAATGTAGTGTTGGCGACATAATGTAGTGTTGGCGACATAATGTGGTTTTAATGACATAATGTGGTGTTGGTGACATAATATGGTGTTGGTGACATAATGTGGTGTTGGTGACATAATGTGCTGTTGGTGACATAATGTGGTGTTGGTGACATAATGTAGTGTTGGTGACATAATGTAGTGTTAATGACATAATGTAGTGTTGGTGACATAATGTAGTGTTAATGACATAATGTGCTGTTGGTGACATAATGTGCTATTGGTGACATAATGTAGTGTTAATGACATAATGTAGTGTTAATGACATAATGTAGTGTTAATGACATAATGTGCTGTTGGTGACATAATGTAGTGTTAATGACATAATGTGGTGTTGGTGACATAATGTGCTGTTGGTGACATAATGTAGTGTTAATGACATAATGTGCTGTTGGTGACATAATGTAGTGTTAATGACATAATGTGGTGTTGGTGACATAATGTGCTGTTGGTGACATAATGTAGTGTTAATGACATAATGTGGTGTTGGTGACATAATGTGCTGTTGGTGACATAATGTAGTGTTAATGACATAATGTGCTGTTTGTGACATAATGTAGTGTTGATGGCATAATGTAGTGTTGGTGACATAATGTAGTGTTGGTGACATAATGTAGTGTTGGTGACATAATATAGTGTTGGTGACATAATGTAGTGTTGGTGACATAATATAGTGTTGGTGACATGGTGACATAATGTAGTGTTGGTGACATAATGTAGTGTTGGTGACATAATGTAGTGTTGGTGACATAATGTAGTGTTGGTGACATAATATAGTGTTGGTGACATAATGTAGTGTTGGTCATATAATGTAGTGTTGGTGACATAATGTAGTGTTGGTGATATAATGTAGTGTTGGTGACATAATGTAGTGTTGTTGACATAATGTAGTGTTGGTGACATAATGTAGTGTTGGTGACATAATGTAGTGTTGGTGACATAATGTAGTGTTGGTGACATAATATAGTGTTGGTGACATAATATAGTGCTGGTGACATAATATAGTGTTGTTTACATAATATAGTATTGGTGACATAATGTAGTGTTGGTGACATAATATAGTGTTGGTGACATAATATAGTGTTAGTGACATAATGTAGTGTTGGTGACATAATATAGTGTTGGTGACATAATATAGTGTTGGTGACATAATATAGTGTTGGTGACATAATGTAGTGTTGGTGACATAATGTAGTGTTGGTGACATAATGTAGTGTTGCTGACATAATGAAATGTGAATTAAGGACATCAGTCATGAAACAACACGTTAAAAGAAAAAACATTGAGAGTAAGAAATGACTTTACCAACCCCATTCCCTCCCAAAAGTACTCATCAATCATACCCTGAAACACACAGAGACAACAGCAACCAACCAACAACCCAGAAAGACGGACCTTTTATTAACCCGAGCCATGTCAAATCCGATGTACTGTATCTGATGCTGGGCTGGCAGGAACTGGTTCAGGTACTCAATGGTGCTGATGTAGTCATTGCTCAAGATGCTCTCATGTTGCTTGTTCTCTCTGGTCTAGGAGGTAAAGAAGTGCTGGATGTTACCAGTCATGAGAAGTAAAGAAGAGATGGATGTTACCAGTCATGAGAAGTAAAGAAGAGATGGATGTTACCAGTCATGAGAAGTAAAGAAGAGATGGATGTTACCAGTCATGAGAAGTAAAGAAGAGATGGATGTTACCAGTCATGAGAAGTAAAGAAGTGCTGGATGTTACCAGTCATGAGAAGTAAAGAAGAGATGGATGTTACCAGTCATGAGAGGTAAAGAAGAGATGGATGTTACCAGTCATGAGAGGTAAAGAAAAGATGGATGTTACCAGTAAGGGAGGTAAAGAAGAGATGGATGTTACAGGTCATGAGAGGTAAAGAAGTGCTGGATGTTACCAGTTATGAGAGGTAAAGAAGAGATGTATGTTACCAGTCATGAGAGGAAAATAAGAGATGGATGTTACCAGTCATGTGAGGTAAAGAAAAGATGGATGTTACCAGTCATGAGAGGTAAAGAAGAGATGGATGTTACCAGTCATGAGAGGTAAAGAGGAGATGGATGTTACCAGTCATGAGAAGTAAAGAAGAGATGGATGTTACCAGTCATGAGAGGTAAAGAAGAGATGGATGTTACCAGTCATGAGAAGTAAAGAAGAGATGGATGTTACCAGTCATGAGAGGTAAAGAACAGATGGATGTTACCAGTCATGACAGGTAAAGAAGAGATGGATGTTACCAGTCATGAGAGGTAAAGAAGAGATGGATGTTACCAGTCATGAGAGGTAAAGAAGAGATGGATGTTACCAGTCATGAGAGGTAAAGAAGTTCTGGATGTTACCAGTCATGAGAAGTAAAGAAGAGATGGATGTTACCAGTCATGAGAGGTAAAGAAGAGATGGATGTTACCAGTCATGAGAGGTAAAGAAGTTCTGGATGTTACCAGTCATGAGAAGTAAAGAAGAGATGGATGTTACCAGTCATGAGAGGTAAAGAAGAGATGGATGTTACCAGTCATGAGAAGTAAAGAAGAGATGGATGTTACCAGTCATGAGAGGTAAAGAAGAGATGGATGTTACCAGTCATGAAAAGTAAAGAAGAGATGGATGTTACCAGTCATGAGAGGTAAAGAAGAGATGGATGTTACCAGTCATGAGAGGTAAAGAAGAGATGGATGTTACCAGTCATGAGAGGTAAAGAAGAGATGGATGTTACCAGTCATGAGAGGTAAAGAAGAGATGGATGTTACCAGTCATGAGAAGTAAAGAAGAGATGGATGTTACAGGTCATGAGAGGTAAAGAAGAGATGGATGTTACCAGTCATGAGAAGTAAAGAAGAGATGGATGTTACCAGTCATGAGAAGTAAAGAAGAGATGGATGTTACCAGTCATGAAAAGTAAAGAAGAGATAGATGTTACCAGTCATGAGAAGTAAAGAAAAGATGGATGTTACCAGTCATGAGAGGTAAAGAAGAGATGGATGTTACAGGTCATGAGAAGTAAAGAAGTTCTGGATGTTACCAGTCATGAGAAGTAAAGAAGAGATGGATGTTACAGGTCATGAGAGGTAAAGAAGAGATGGATGTTACCAGTCATGAGAAGTAAAGAAGAGATGGATGTTACCAGTCATGAGAAGTAAAGAAGAGATGGATGTTACCAGTCATGAAAAGTAAAGAAGAGATGGATGTTACCAGTCATGAGAAGTAAAGAACAGATGGATGTTACCAGTCATGAGAGGTAAAGAAGAGATGGATGTTACCAGTCATGAGAAGTAAAGAAAAGATGGATGTTACCAGTCATGAGAGGTAAAGAAGAGATGGATGTTACAGGTCATGAGAGGTAAAGAAGTGCTGGATGTTACCAGTTATGAGAGGTAAAGAAGAGATGGATGTTACAAGTTATGAGAAGTAAAGAAGAGATGAATGTTACCAGTCATGAGAAGTAAAGAAGAGATGAATGTTACCAGTCATGAGAGGTAAAGAAGAGATGAATGTTACCAGTCATGAGAAGTAAAGAAGAGATGAATGTTACCAGTCATGAGAAGTAAAGAAGAGATGAATGTTACCAGTCATGAGAGGTAAAGAAGAGATGAATGTTACCAGTCATGAGAAGTAAAGAAGAGATGAATGTTACCAGTCATGAGAAGTAAAGAAGAGATGAATGTTACCAGTCATGAGAGGTAAAGAAGAGATGAATGTTACCAGTCATGAGAAGTAAAGAAGAGATGAATGTTACCAGTCATGAGAAGTAAAGAAGAGATGAATGTTACCAGTCATGAGAAGTAAAGAAGAGATGAATGTTACCAGTCATGAGAGGTAAAGAACAGATGAATGTTACCAGTCATGAGAAGTAAAGAAGAGATGAATGTTACCAGTCATGAGAGGTAAAGAACAGATGAATGTTACCAGTCATGAGAGGTAAAGAACAGATGAATGTTACCAGTCATGAGAAGTAAAGAAGAGATGAATGTTACCAGTCATGAGAGGTAAAGAACAGATGAATGTTACCAGTCATGAGAAGTAAAGAAGAGATGGACCTTGCTCTCAACCGTACAAAGACAATAAAGAGCGCTAGCTTGCAATATAGAACCCTATCTCTTACCTTAACCAGGTTCAGAACAATGACAGGAGCCCCATATCTACACACAAGCTGATTGAAGTGCATCCCTGCAGCACTGGAGTAGGGATCCCTCTGATCCACTGGAACATCAAAGTTGATTTACATCAACAGGTCAATGGAATATCAAAGTTGATTTACATCAAAAGGTCAATGGAATATCAAAGTGATTTACATCAACAGGTCAATGGAATATCAAAGTTGATTTACATCAACAGGTCAATGGAATATCAAAGTGATTTACATCAACAGGTCAATGGAATATTAAAGTGATTTACATCAACAGGTCAATGGAATATAAAAGTGATTTACATCAACAGGTCAATGGAATATAAAAGTGATTTACATCAACAGGTCAATGGAATATCAAAGTTGATTTACATCAACAGGTCAGAAGCAGGCATGGAGAGGGTCATAATTATGCAGGACTGTGATATATGGAGACCAGAGTGACCAAGCTGACTGTGATATATGGAGACCTGAATGACAGACTGTGATATATGGAGACCTGAGTAACCAAGCTGACTGTGCTATATGGAGACCTAAGTAACCAAGCTGACTGTGATAATGGAGACCTGAGTAACCAAGCTGACTGTGATATATGGAGACCTGAGTAACCAAGCTGACTGTGATATATGGAGACCTGAGTAACCAAGCTGACTGTGATATATGGAGACCTGAATAACCAAGCTGACTGTGCTATAAGGAGACCTGAATGACAGACTGTGATATATGGAGACCTGAATAATCAAGCTGACTGTGCTATATGGAGACCTGAATGACAGACTGTGATATATGGAGACCTGAGTAACCAAGCTGACTGTGTTATATGGAGACCTGAATGACAGACTGTGATATATGGAGACCTGAGTAACCAAGCTGACTGTGCTATATGGAGACCTGAATGACAGACTGTGATATATGGAGACCTGAGTAACCAAGCTGACTGTGCTATATGGAGACCTGAGTAACCAAGCTGACTGTGTTATATGGAGACCTGAATGACAGACTGTGATATATGGAGACCTGAGTAACCAAGCTGACTGTGATATATGGAGACCTGAATGACAGACTGTGATATATGGAGACCTGAGTAACCAAGCTGACTGTGTTATATGGAGACCTGAATGACAGACTGTGATATATGGAGACCTGAGTAACCAAGCTGACTGTGCTATATGGAGACCTGAGTAACCAAGCTGACTGTGCTATATGGAGACCTGAGTAACCAAGCTGACTGTGGTATATGTAGACCTGAGTAACCAAGTTGACTGTGGTATATGGAGACCAGAGTAACCAAGCTGACTGTGATATATGGAGACCTGAGTAACCAAGCTGACTGTGCTATATGGAGACCTGAGTAACCAAGCTGACTGTGGTATATGTAGACCTGAGTAACCAAGTTGACTGTGGTATATGGAGACCAGAGTGACCAAGCTGACTGTGGTATATGGAGACCTGAGTAACCAAGCTGACTGTGGTATATGGAGACCTGAGTAACCAAGCTGACTGTGGTATATGAAGACCTGAGTAACCAAGCTGACTGTGGTATATGGAGACCTGAGTAACCAAGACACAACAGCCTACTAAAATTAATCCTGGAGGGGAAAATACTAGGTAGGCAGACCAATACTAACATGGACGAGTAACATCAAAAGATGGACAAATCAGCCTATGACAACCTGCACCATCAAAGCAAGAGACAGAGCAGAATGGTGCTCCATGGTAGGCAACCTTCGTTGCGGAGACGGCACTCGATGATGATGATGATGAGTAACCAAGCTGACTGTGTTAATGTACTAGTTTGGTGGAGCAACAATAAGTGCATGGGTGCAAGTTCAGCTGAGGTCAAGGCTATTTACTACTTCCTATTGTTAGGCACTGTCTCTTCTTCACTTTTTCTTCAATAACTTTTATGTTAGTAAAATCTGGTAGTTTTATTTCTTGTCTCCATTCTCTAATGGCCTCACACTTGTATCTCACATACATTTGAATATTGCTCATTATTTATGTCTACACCGAAACAATTGTGTCCACTCTTCAATATTTCTGTTTGCCCTCAAAGTCCTTCTTTGTTTAGGGGTTAAGGCAAAGAAATGCAAATGAATGCAAAAAAATGCGAAGCTGCAGTAAAGCTGAATGTGAGGGAAATTAGAAAAAAAATAGAAAAAAATGGTATGTTAGAAGCTTTACATGATTAGGAGATGACACAGATTTGAACGACATTTCGGCTCAATAGGCCTTCAGCAGGAACAAACAAAAAACACACACACACGGATATGTAAGTGAAACTAATCCTACATAGCTAACCAGTAACGAAACATCCAAAACAATTCCTTGTTTACTCTTGTCAGCATTCACCTATTAAGTGGGCATAGATGTGTTGTGTCAATAGTTGATGGCGCTGCCACATCATCTATGCCTTCCAGCCCAACATCTTCGACACGGCTAGATTTGCTTAACAACTTTCTCCATGACAGCAGCCATCTTTGGCCAACTGTTTTCAACTTTAAACTGCTAAGGGCTCTTTAATGTGCACGAGTGCATACAGGACCTGGTGTTTTTCACCGTTATCTGAGAGGGCTAGACACAAGATTTCACTACCAGGAGAGTGTCAAGTCATAAAGAAACCACGCGTTAGATTTTTGACAAAAATTCCCACCACCTGTGGTGATGATTGAAACTGGGATCTTCCTGTCCAGGGGCCAACATCCTACTTCTGGACCACTGAGCCGTCCTCTCCCCCCCCCCCCTCCAACCCTGCCCTGACCAGTGTTTACCAACAATCAACTGATTGTATCTATCACCTGCCAGCAGAGTTTGTGTTCTTGCTGCAGTATTCAGCAGCCTCTGTTAGAGGCCCCATTAATCTCTAGTCGCAGCTTTGCCACAGGGTAGGCATCAACCAATCACTGCCACTACAAATCAATGTTTGAGCTGTCCATTGATTTCTCTACTTATCTGTAGACTTGTCTCAGTGTTGTCTGTAGACTTGTCTCAGTGTTGTCTGTAGACTTGTCTCAGTGTTGTCTGTAGACTTGTCTCAGTGTTGTTTGTAGACTTGTCTCAGTGTTGTCTGTAGACTTGTCTCAGTGTTGTCTGTAGACTTGTCTCAGTGTTGTCTGTAGACTTGTCTCAGTGTTGTCTGTAGACTTGTCTCAGTGTTGTCTGTAGACTTGTCTCAGTGCTGTTTGTAGACTTGTCTCAGTGTTGTCTGTAGACTTGTCTCAGTGCTGTCTGTAGACTTGTCTCAGTGTTGTTTGTAGACTTGTCTCAGTGTTGTTTGTAGACTTGTCTCAGTGCTGTTTGTAGACTTGTCTCAGTGTTGTCTGTAGACTTGTCTCAGTGTTGTTTGTAGACTTGTCTCAGTGTTGTCTGTAGACTTGTCTCAGTGTTGTCTGTAGACTTGTCTCAGTGTTGTTTGTAGACTTGTCTCAGTGTTGTTTGTAGACTTGTCTCAGTGCTGTTTGTAGACTTGTCTCAGTGTTGTTTGTAGACTTGTCTCAGTGTTGTTTGTAGACTTGTCTCAGTGTTGTTTGTAGACTTGTCTCAGTGTTGTTTGTAGACTTGTCTCAGTGTTGTTTGTAGACTTGTCTCAGTGTTGTTTGTAGACTTGTCTCAGTGCTGTTTGTAGACTTGTCTCAGTGTTGTTTGTAGACTTGTCTCAGTGTTGTTTGTAGACTTGTCTCAGTGTTGTTTGTAGACTTGTCTCAGTGCTGTTTGTAGACTTGTCTCAGTGTTGTTTGTAGACTTGTCTCAGTGCTGTTTGTAGACTTGTCTCAGTGTTGTTTGTAGACTTGTCTCAGTGTTGTTTGTAGACTTGTCTCAGTGCTGTTTGTAGACTTGTCTCAGTGCTGTCTGTAGACTTGTCTCAGTGCTGTTTGTAGACTTGTCTCAGTGCTGTCTGTAGACTTGTCTCAGTGCTGTTTGTAGACTTGTCTCAGTGCTGTCTGTAGACTTGTGTCAGTGTTGTTTGTAGACTTGTCTCAGTGTTGTCTGTAGACTTGTCTCAGTGCTGTCTGTAGACTTGTGTCAGTGCTGTTTGTAGACTTGTCTCAGTGCTGTCTGTAGACTTGTCTCAGTGCTGTTTGTAGACTTGTCTCAGTGCTGTCTGTAGACTTGTGTCAGTGTTGTTTGTAGACTTGTCTCAGTGCTGTCTGTAGACTTGTCTCAGTGTTGTTTGTAGACTTGTCTCAGTGTTGTTTGTAGACTTGTCTCAGTGTTGTTTGTAGACTTGTCTCAGTGCTGTTTGTAGACTTGTCTCAGTGTTGTTTGTAGACTTGTGTCAGTGCTGTCTGTAGACTTGTCTCAGTGCTGTCTGTAGACTTGTCTCAGTGCTGTCTGTAGACTTGTCTCAGTGCTGTCTGTAGACTTGTCTCAGTGTTGTTTGTAGACTTGTCTCAGTGTTGTTTGTAGACTTGTCTCAGTGCTGTCTGTAGACTTGTCTCAGTGTTGTTTGTAGACTTGTCTCAGTGTTGTCTGTAGACTTGTCTCAGTGCTGTTTGTAGACTTGTCTCAGTGCTGTCTGTAGACTTGTCTCAGTGTTGTTTGTAGACTTGTCTCAGTGTTGTCTGTAGACTTGTCTCAGTGCTGTTTGTAGACTTGTCTCAGTGCTGTTTGTAGACTTGTCTCAGTGTTGTTTGTAGACTTGTCTCAGTGTTGTTTGTAGACTTGTCTCAGTGCTGTTTGTAGACTTGTCTCAGTGTTGTTTGTAGACTTGTCTCAGTGCTGTTTGTAGACTTGTCTCAGTGTTGTTTGTAGACTTGTCTCAGTGCTGTTTGTAGACTTGTCTCAGTGCTGTTTGTAGACTTGTCTCAGTGTTGTTTGTAGACTTGTCTCAGTGCTGTTTGTAGACTTGTCTCAGTGTTGTTTGTAGACTTGTCTCAGTGTTGTTTGTAGACTTGTCTCAGTGCTGTTTGTAGACTTGTCTCAGTGTTGTTTGTAGACTTGTCTCAGTGTTGTTTGTAGACTTGTCTCAGTGTTGTTTGTAGACTTGTCTCAGTGTTGTTTGTAGACTTGTCTCAGTGTTGTTTGTAGACTTGTCTCAGTGCTGTCTGTAGACTTGTCTCAGTGCTGTTTGTAGACTTGTCTCAGTGCTGTCTGTAGACTTGTCTCAGTGCTGTTTGTAGACTTGTCTCAGTGCTGTCTGTAGACTTGTCTCAGTGCTGTCTGTAGACTTGTCTCAGTGTTGTTTGTAGACTTGTCTCAGTGCTGTTTGTAGACTTGTCTCAGTGCTGTCTGTAGACTTGTCTCAGTGTTGTTTGTAGACTTGTCTCAGTGTTGTTTGTAGACTTGTCTCAGTGCTGTCTGTAGACTTGTCTCAGTGTTGTTTGTAGACTTGTCTCAGTGTTGTTTGTAGACTTGTCTCAGTGCTGTTTGTAGACTTGTCTCAGTGCTGTCTGTAGACTTGTCTCAGTGCTGTCTGTAGACTTGTCTCAGTGCTGTTTGTAGACTTGTCTCAGTGCTGTCTGTAGACTTGTCTCAGTGCTGTCTGTAGACTTGTCTCAGTGTTGTTTGTAGACTTGTCTCAGTGCTGTCTGTAGACTTGTCTCAGTGTTGTTTGTAGACTTGTCTCAGTGCTGTTTGTAGACTTGTCTCAGTGTTGTTTGTAGACTTGTCTCAGTGTTGTTTGTAGACTTGTCTCAGTGCTGTCTGTAGACTTGTCTCAGTGCTGTCTGTAGACTTGTCTCAGTGTTGTTTGTAGACTTGTCTCAGTGTTGTTTGTAGACTTGTCTCAGTGCTGTTTGTAGACTTGTCTCAGTGCTGTTTGTAGACTTGTCTCAGTGCTGTTTGTAGACTTGTCTCAGTGTTGTCTGTAGACTTGTCTCAGTGTTGTTTGTAGACTTGTCTCAGTGCTGTTTGTAGACTTGTCTCAGTGTTGTCTGTAGACTTGTCTCAGTGTTGTTTGTAGACTTGTCTCAGTGTTGTTTGTAGACTTGTCTCAGTGCTGTTTGTAGACTTGTCTCAGTGCTGTTTGTAGACTTGTCTCAGTGTTGTCTGTAGACTTGTCTCAGTGCTGTCTGTAGACTTGTCTCAGTGCTGTTTGTAGACTTGTCTCAGTGCTGTCTGTAGACTTGTCTCAGTGTTGTTTGTAGACTTGTCTCAGTGCTGTTTGTAGACTTGTCTCAGTGCTGTCTGTAGACTTGTCTCAGTGCTGTTTGTAGACTTGTCTCAGTGTTGTTTGTAGACTTGTCTCAGTGCTGTTTGTAGACTTGTCTCAGTGCTGTTTGTAGACTTGTCTCAGTGCTGTTTGTAGACTTGTCTCAGTGTTGTTTGTAGACTTGTCTCAGTGTTGTTTGTAGACTTGTCTCAGTGCTGTTTGTAGACTTGTCTCAGTGCTGTTTGTAGACTTGTCTCAGTGTTGTCTGTAGACTTGTCTCAGTGCTGTCTGTAGACTTGTCTCAGTGCTGTTTGTAGACTTGTCTCAGTGCTGTCTGTAGACTTGTCTCAGTGTTGTTTGTAGACTTGTCTCAGTGCTGTTTGTAGACTTGTCTCAGTGCTGTCTGTAGACTTGTCTCAGTGCTGTTTGTAGACTTGTCTCAGTGCTGTCTGTAGACTTGTCTCAGTGTTGTCTGTAGACTTGTCTCAGTGCTGTCTGTAGACTTGTCTCAGTGCTGTTTGTAGACTTGTCTCAGTGCTGTCTGTAGACTTGTCTCAGTGTTGTTTGTAGACTTGTCTCAGTGTTGTTTGTAGACTTGTCTCAGTGTTGTTTGTAGACTTGTCTCAGTGTTGTTTGTAGACTTGTCTCAGTGTTGTTTGTAGACTTGTCTCAGTGCTGTCTGTAGACTTGTCTCAGTGTTGTTTGTAGACTTGTCTCAGTGTTGTTTGTAGACTTGTCTCAGTGTTGTCTGTAGACTTGTCGCAGTGCTGTTTGTAGATATGTTTCAGTGATGTTTGTAGACTTGTCTCAGTGCTGTTTGTAGACTTGTCTCAGTGCTGTCTGTAGACTTGTCTCAGTGCTGTTTGTAGACTTGTCTCAGTGCTGTCTGTAGACTTGTCTCAGTGCTGTTTGTAGACTTGTCTCAGTGCTGTCTGTAGACTTGTCTCAGTGTTGTCTGTAGACTTGTCTCAGTGTTGTCTGTAGACTTGTCTCAGTGCTGTCTGTAGACTTGTCTCAGTGCTGTCTGTAGACTTGTCTCAGTGTTGTTTGTAGACTTGTCTCAGTGTTGTTTGTAGACTTGTCTCAGTGTTGTTTGTAGACTTGTCTCAGTGTTGTTTGTAGACTTGTCTCAGTGCTGTTTGTAGACTTGTCTCAGTGCTGTCTGTAGACTTGTCTCAGTGTTGTTTGTAGACTTGTCTCAGTGTTGTTTGTAGACTTGTCTCAGTGTTGTCTGTAGACTTGTCGCAGTGCTGTTTGTAGATATGTTTCAGTGATGTTTGTAAACTTATCTCAGTGCTGTTTGTCTAAGTGCTCTTTTTATATCTGTCTTAGAACTTGTGGATACATGAACTACAATATACATGAACTACAACATACATGAGCTACAACATACATGAACTACAACATACTCACATGAATTACAACATACATGAATTACAACATACATGAACTACAACATACATGAACTACAACATACATAAACTACAACATAAAAGAACTACAACATGCTCACATGAACTACACCATACATAAACTACAACATAAAAGAACTACTACATACTCACATGAATTACAACATACATGAACTACAACATACATGAACTACAACATACATAAACTACAACATAAAAGAACTACAACATGCTCACATGAACTACAACATACATAAACTAAAACATAAAAGAACTACTACATACTCACATGAACTACAACATACTCACATGAACTACAATATACTCACATGAACTACAACATACTCACATGAACTACAACATACATGAACTACAACATACTCACATGAACTACAACATACTCACATGAACTACACCATACTCACATGAGATTGTTGGTTTGGGAACAATCTTGGATGTATCCTGTGACCAAAACAAGGGGACAGAACCTCGGAGCTGGACAAAAGAGGAGACCTTGCCTCTGGCAAGGAATGTGACGGCTGTGTCTTGTACAATCTGCTCCGTCTCAATTTCATTGGCAACATAGCCCTGTGACAGTTTACAATTTCAGAAATAACAATCTTCTAGTTATAGAGAAAGGTAAATGTATGAGACTTGAACCTACGTCTTGGCACCAGTGTTTTTACCCATATGTGCTCGGCCGCCTATCCAGAAGTGTTTGGAGACATCTGTCTAGTGTCGCCTCAAGCATCGCAACTCACAAGCGAGGCTCCATTTCTCACCTTACCAGAGTATGAACCCTGGTACTCATTTCTGCCAGCAGTCTAGTCAACCGTGGAGGTATTTATCCACCGTGAGTAGAATTCACAAACTGCTTCCAGAGGGAATCGAACACAGGTTGTCTGAACGTCGGTAGCTAGTGGGGTGATTTTCTCAACAAGGCTACTGGCTTCCAGTTATAGACACAATAGGGTAGGATGTCCCCTACCAATACAGGCACAGCAGTGTTGTCCACACGTGGTCGGACAAGAACAAAGACCCATGCAGCCCAATTAGGAGTCATGAAGCGCTTCAATTGCTTGCTCTTCCCTGGTCTTAGCGCTGGAAGATTAGTCCGTGGGAATTTATAGAAGGTAGCTCGAACTGACCAATCAGTATCACGTTCAGTTGAGTGGCTACCAATCGGACAATAGGAGTAAAATAGTCCCGGACATGGGAGAATTTTGGAAAGGTAGAGGATAGATTAGGGACACTCTAGGACGAACAGTCAGCTTGGCAAGTAGACATGTACAACGAGACTTTTAATTACTAGCCAGACTCAAGAGTATAAGATAGAACCTGGTTGTGATCATCCATGGAGCTGTCGCCCAGATCACTAGTTTAGAACAGAATTAATAGACAGCCACTTGACCAGACTGAGCAGTTCATAATAAAGTTGATTTTATTTGATAACCAGACATTCTTGTTCTACTTTGCCCACATCGTTGGCATGCATGTTGTCACTGTCCTGTTGGCTTCATGTTCCTGATTTGACCATGTGCTTGTTGTCCGAAAGATTGAAGGTGTGTCTGTCCTGTGCCTGTCGGCGAACCTGCCAAGGTGAACCAGTCTAAGGTATGACAGGTGCTGGTCAGTTTTGAAGTCTCTTCCTATGATGTGTTTGCTGATAGATGAATATATTGTAGATGTTATAATTGTACTGCTATCCTCCACTTAACTATGGGTAAACTATTCAGCTATCTGACCCAAACTATATCTGTATCTCCCATTATGTATTCTGTTCTATCTGTATCTCCTATTTAATAATCTATTCAACCCCAGTCTATATACTATTACAACATCAGCCAAGAATGTACCATGATCACAGAAAAATATTGTCACTAACACCATATTCTCCATACACCTAGCAAGGCAGGGGAAGAAACTTTGACTTACTCATCTTGATATTTTAGTTGCAGCAAGTGTTTACTTTGATGCAGACACAGACGATGACTCAATGAGACATTTCTAGTAGCTTGCACTTACCTCCAAGTTGACCCCTCGTTTAAGGAACCTAGTTCCAGCAAACTGGTTTGACCGTCGTCCAATCAGCGTGAGATATACAGACTTCCCAAACACACAAA
Organism: Megaustenia siamemsis; assembly: GCA_032433765.1. Classification (NCBI taxonomy): domain Eukaryota; kingdom Metazoa; phylum Mollusca; class Gastropoda; order Stylommatophora; family Ariophantidae; genus Megaustenia; species Megaustenia siamemsis. Next base: position 99,387,679 of record JAVIAB010000047.1, on the reverse strand, counting down.
CATCTATATTGGTCAAGGTAACATACTTTTATCATCAATCAGCGTGAGATACACAGACTTCCCAAACACGCAAACATCTATATTGGTCAAGGTAACATACTTTTATCATCAATCAGCGTGAGATACACAGACTTCCCAAACACGCAAACATCTATATTGGTCAAGGTAACATACTTTTATGATGACTGGTGTTTGCAAATAAAAGTCACTGGAACCAGGTGAGAAAGTGCTCCCTTCATTTCTTTCTTTCCTTTGTTAGGAAAGGGCATTTTGTTACCTGGTCAAGTCAATGCCTGAGTTATGTGACCAGACGACAAGGGCCCTTTGTTACCTGGTCAAGTCAATGCCTGAGTTATGTGATCTGATGACAAGGGCCCTTTGTTACCTGGAAGTCAATGTCGGAGTTATGTGACCTGATGACAAGGGCCATTTGCTACCTGGTCAAGTAAATGTCTGAGTTATGTGACCTGACAATAAGGGCCCTTTGGTACCTGGTCATGTCGATGTCTGAGTTATGTGACTTGACAATAAGGACCCCTGTTACCTGGTCAAGTCAATATCTGAGTTATGTGATCACAAGGGCCCTTTGCTACCTGGTCAAAGTCAATGACTGAGTTATATGATCCCAAGGGCCCCTTGTTACCTGGTCAAGTCAATGTCTAAGTTATATGATCTGATGATAAGGGCCCTTTGTTGCCTGGTCAAGTCAATGACTGAGTTATGTAACCTGATGATAAGGGTCTTTGTTATCTGGTCAAGTCAATGACTGAGTTATGTAACCTGATGATAAGGGTCTTTGTTATCTGGTCAAGTCAATGTCTGAGTTATGTAACAACAAGACAAGGGCACCCCTTCAAATGTCCGCAACTGGTCCACACAAAAGGATACTGCTCTGTCCAATGAAACCATGTGTGATGTACAGGAGCCAGTCTGAGTGTACATGGCCCTCAAAGCCCACCAACAGATGGTTGTTCCAGACAAACTTCCGGCATGGGTTGTTCTTCACTCCAAACACAGTTGGCTCTGTACAATAATGGGGGGGAGGGGGCTTATTAGCAAAGACACAAAGATAAATAGTCTCAAAGCTGTAGTGTGTGAGTGTGTGAGTGTGCTAGAGATGGAGTAGATAGAGGTAGATCAGACCAGTTGATTGTATGTTTGCTGATTGGTACGGTGAGATGGTATGCAGGGATCTAGTGGTGGTGCAATGGTATGTGGGGATACAGTGATGGTATGTGATGATGCAGTGGTGTTGGTGTGATGGTATTTGTAAAAGATATGGTTGTGTTATGGTATATGGGGACTTGGAGGCTATTTGATGGTGTGTGGTGATGTAGCGGTTGTTGGCATGCTTTCTCAACATCAACATTATCTGTATCTTGAAACAAAGTGTCAAAGTGAAAGCACAGTTATCACACTGTCAAAGTGAAAGCACAGTTATCACATTGTCAAAGTGAAAGCACAGTTATCACACTCAATGATAACACCAACAATCTGTTATAAGGAGATGAAAACAAATAATGTTCAAGAACCTTTAGTGCTGTCCTGTTCCTGGTGAGTGGACCTCTCTCTTGCACTGGCCACCTCAGCCTGCACTTGCTCATGGCTGGAACCTTCCTCTGCAGCATGCTCAGACACACTTGGCAAGGCCCCAAACTCTGTGACAGAATCATCCTTCCACAATGAGGACACTTTCGGTGGAGATCGTCGCACTGACTGTTGTGGCTGTGAGCAGGCCTGGCTAGATTGTGGGGCCTTGCTGTCTCTGGGACCAGCAGTGGGGTTGGGCTTGTTCACTGGGGTCATGTTGAACTGAAGGGTGTGTGTCAGATCATAGCTGTAGCTGAAATACAAGGCAGGTCAGTTAGGGCATTACAGAGTAGTCACATGAGTCAGTCAGGGCATCACAGAGTGGTCACATGAGTCAGTCAGGGCATCACAGAGTGGTCACATGAGTCAGTCAGGGCATCACAGAGTAGTCACATGAGTCAGTCAGGGCATCACAGAGTAGTCACATGAGTCAGTCAGGGCATCACAGAGTAGTCACATGAGTCAGTCAGGGCATCACAGAGTAGTCGCATGAGTCAGTCAGGGCATCACAGAGTAGTCACATGAGTCAGTCAGGGCATCACAGAGTAGTCACATGAGTCAGTCAAGGCATCACAGAGTAGTCTCATGAGTCAGTCAGGGTATCACAGAGTAGTCACATGAGTCACACAGGGCATCACAGAGTGGTCACATGAGTCAGTCAGGGTATCACAGAATACTCACATGAGTCACACAGGTCACAAGAGAGTAGTCATGACACTCAATGTCTTTATTAGTATTGTCACATTCTTTAGCTGTCACACTCTATTCATAATATTGTCATAAGATACATTTGTTCAAAACTTAACACTCTGAACATGGACTATTACAACGAGCCATGATAATTCCTAAAGCCTTGGTGGCTGAGTGGTTAGTGTGCTCACTTCCTTACCAGAAGAGTTCCAGTTCAATCCCCAGCAGTGGCAAATTTTTTTGTCGGACTGACAAGGCTCACCCAGCCCCTAAAAATGGGTACCAGAGATTTTTCTGGGAAGTAAATGCGGCCTGACGTGAAAGCGGCCACATCACCCAAATTTGTGTTGTGGTCATAGAAAAATCTGGTCACTAACACCAAATTCACCATACGACTAGCAAGGCATGAAGGGAGCCTTTATTTTATTTTTCTATGCAGACCATGATAATTGCTAAATTGTCAAACTTTTTTACAATACTGTCACATTCTATATCTTATTATTTTACACAATGAGCAATGTTGCACTGTTATTTGCATGTGTGGTACAAGACATCTTCATCTGCACACAGTTGTTTGTGACGAGTCTTATAAAATACTTACATTATATATAAAAACAATCATAAGTGAGTGAAAGACAAGAACAAAAACCATCAAACTCTATGATAATATCAAGTAGCCCATACTACAAGACCAACGTTATGGTGCCCTGTGTTTGCTCAGAAAAATTCTAGGCATTAAGGCAGTGGTTGGAGTTCCTAAAGAACACAGGTTTGATTGGGATCTGTTTCATCTTCATTCCTGGACACGCCTGTGTGAGCAAGTGAGCAGCCTGGCTGGAACAGCTGCCATGGATGGTGGAAGTGTCATGGACCTGGCTGACATTCTGAATGCCCTCAAGGAGGCAGGGGGCACCGATGATTCAGTCAATCAATGACCTTGAATCTACAACCATGGTCAGACTGCTTGAACATCAGGACAAACCTGGATATGCCAGAAAGGAGCTGCATGGGGGAAAATGGAGGAATAACAAATCAACTGGAGTCATCAGTCTCCATACACCAAGGGGAGATCTCAGCACTTATGGACATGTCTGGTGTACAATGAGGATAATATATTGACTAAACTAGGACAGATGTGTGAAGGTCTAAGGGAAGACAGGCCCAGGATAAAATGACAAGTGGCATCAGTATGTTTGTAGAGGATAGGGCGGATGTGTGAAGGTCTGAGAGAAGACAGGCCCTGGATAAAATGACAAGTGGCATCAGTATGTTTGTAGAGGATAGGGCGGATGTGTGAAGGTCTGAGAGAAGACAGGCCCTGGATAAAATGACAAGTGGCATCAGTAGGCTTGTCGAGGATAGGACGAATGTGTGAAGGTCTGAGAGAAGACAAGCTCTGGATAAAATGACAAGTGGCATCACTAGGCTTGTCGAGGACAGGACAGATGGTGGAGGTCAGGAAAAAAAGGAGACAGCATGTCCAAGAAGGTGATGGAGAAGACAGAGTGACTTCAGTAAGTATTTGTGATGAATGTTACCCACACAGTCTTAGAACCCAGAAACATCAGACGCCAGAAGATTGGAAATCCCAACTGCATCATCAATGTATAAGTAGTACATCAATAGGAGAGAACTCTGGCAAGAAATGAGATTGCAATTCTCCAAGTAACTCATAAAGAGACAGACACAGCTGAGTTTAAGAGTAGAGAGGAGAGAAAACAAATGTTCTAGCAAACTCTGTGACATTATTTACTAGAGAGGAGAGAAAACAAATGTTCTAGCAAACTCTGTGACATTATTTATTAGAGAGGAGAGAAAACAAATGTTCTAGCAAACTCTGAGCCATTATTTACTAGAGAGGAGAGAAAACAAATGTTCTAGCAAAATCTGTGACATTATTTACTAGAGAGGAGAGAAAACAAATGTTCTAGCAAACTCTGTGACATTATTTATTAGAGAGGAGAGAAAACAAATGTTCTAGCAAACTCTATGACATTATTTACTAGAGAGGAGAGAAAACAAATGTTCTAGCAAAATCTGTGACATCATTTACTAGAGAGGAGAGAAAACAAATGTTCTAGCAAACTCTGTGACATTATTTACTAGAAAGGAGAGAAAACAAATGTTCTACCAAAACTCTGTGACATTATTTATTAGACAGGAGAGAAAACAAATGTTTAAGCACACTCTGTGACATTATTTACTAGAGAGGAGAGAAAACAAATGTTCTAGCAAACTCTGTGACATTATTTACTAGAGAGGAGAGAAAACAAATGTTCTAGCAAACTCTGTGACATTATTTACTAGAGAGGAGAGAAAACAAATGTTCTAGCAAACTCTGTGACATTATTTACTAGAGAGGAGAGAAAACAAATGTTCTAGCAAACTCTGTGACATTATTTACTAGAGAGGAGAGAAAACAAATGTTCTAGCAAACTCTGTGACATTATTTACTAGAGAGGAGAGAAAACAAATGTTCTAGCAAACTCTGTGACATTATTTACTAGAGAGGAGAGAAAACAAATGTTCTAGCAAACTCTGTGACATTATTTACTAGAGAGGAGAGAAAACAAATGTTCTAGCAAACTCTGTGACATTATTTACTAGAGAGGAGAGAAAACAAATGTTCTAGCAAACTCTGTGACATTATTTACTAGAGAGGAGAGAAAACAAATGTTCTAGCAAACTCTGTGACATTATTTACTAGAGAGGAGAGAAAACAAATGTTCTAGCAAACTCTGTGACATTATTTACCAGAGAGGAGAGAAAACAAATGTTCTAGCAAACTCTGTGCCATTATTTACTAGAGGAGAGAAAACAAATGTTCTAGCAAACTCTGTGACATTATTTACTGACAGTTGCCAAGTCCATAGAACTTACCTGAAGTAAAAGTTGCTGGACAGGTCAAAGTTCTGGAAGATTTTCACATACCTGTACAGCGAGAGGTTGAGGAAATGTGAGATTGTTCAACACAATGATGTCATTAATGAAAAAATTAATGTCTTTGACAATGTTCAACAACATAATGATGTCATTAATAAAGAAATTAATGTCTGTGACAATGTTCAACAACATAATGATGTCATTAATAAAGAAATGACTGTCTGTGACAATGTTCAACAACATAATGATGTCATTAATAAAGAAATTAATGTCTGTGACAATGTTCAACAACACAATGATGTCATTAATTAAGAAATCAATGTCTGTGACAATGTTCAACAACATAATTATGTCATTAATTAAGAAATCAATGTATGTGACAATGTTAACAACATAATGATGTCATTAATAAAAAAATTAATGTCTGTGACAATGTTCAACAACACAATGATGTCATTAATAAAGAAATTAATGTCTGTGACAATGTTCAACAACACAATGATGTCATTAATAAAGAAATTAATGTATGTGACAATGTTCAACAACATAATGATGCCATTAATAAAAAAATTAATGTCTGTGACAATGTTCAACAACATAATGATGCCATTAATTAAGAAATCAATGTCTGTGACAATGTTCAACAACACAATGATGTCATTAATAAAGAAATCAATGTCTTTGACAATGTTCAACAACATAATGATGCCATTAATAAAGAAATTAATGTCTGTGACAATGTTCAACAACATAATGATGTCATTAATAAAGAAATTAATGTCTGTGACAATGTTCAACGACATAATGATGTCATTAATAAAGAAATCAATGTCTGTGACAATGTTCAACAACACAATGATGTCATTAATAAAGAAATTAATGTCTGTGACAATGTTCAACAACATAATGATGTCATTAATAAAGAAATTAATGTATGTGACAATGTTCAACAACACAATGATGTCATTAATAAAGAAATTAATGTATGTGACAATGTTCAACAACATAGTGATGTCATTAATAATGAAATTAATGTCTGTGACAATGTTCAACAACACAATGATGTCATTAATAAAGAAATTAATGTCTTTGACAATGTTCAACAACATAATGATGTCATTAATAAAGAAATTAATGTCTGTGACAATGTTCAACAACATAATATCATTAAAGAAAAGATACATCTCACGTATGAAACCAACCAGCCAAGGGCATACTTATAACAACCCCAGAACAGTTTCTCTGACACTTCTCTCATTCTGAGTCCGGCTCATTCTACCTGGCCTGCTACCTTCAAATCAATCAAACTCCTGATTGATCAGAGACTAGGCCAATGTTTGCTACCTTCAAATCAATCAAACTCCTGATTGATCAGAGACTAGGCCAATGTTTGATACCTTCAAATCAATCAAACCCCTGATTGATCAGAGACTAGGCCAATGTTTGCTACCTTCAAATCAATCAAACTCCTGATTGATCAGAGACTAGGCCAATGTTTGATACCTTCAAATCAAAACAAAACCCCTGATTGATCAGAGACTAGGCCAATGTTTGCTACCTTCAAATCAATCAAACCCCTGATTGATCAGAGACTAGGCCAATGTTTGCTACCTTCAAATCAATCAAACTCCTGATTGATCAGAGACTAGGCCAATGTTTGCTACCTTCAACTACAACTGTAAGCCTCATGGTGGCCTCTTCTTGTTTGACTGCCATCATCTGTGAGGAATGTATACATGCAGGCCACACACTGTAAATGAGGTAACAAATCTCACTCTCTCTCTCTCTCCTTCTCTCTCTCACTCCCTCCATCTCTCTTTCTCCCTCTCACACTCCCTCCCTCCCTCTCTCCATCCCTTCCTCTCTCTCTCTCTCTCACACACACACCATTCCCCCTCTCTCTCACCCCTCTCTATCACTCACTCCTCCTCTCTCCTTCCTTCTCTCTCTCCCTCCCCCTCTCTCTGCCTCCCTCCCACTCTCACTTACTCCCTCTCTCTCTCCCTCCCCCTCTCTCACTCCCTCCCCCTTCCTCCCCCCATTCTCTCTCCAATCATGCAAGTTTATCAGATGGCATTCAGTGATGCAGCACGATATGTGCTGGATTCTACTCTGGATTAAACTCTAGATTACGATGTCAATTTGTGACTGACGTGTTTACGATACCGTAGTAAAAATTACTACCACTTAATTCAAACTTTAGGAGCTCTAAAAATAGTGTTTTCTTTGAACTTGTTGACACACAGCTGTGTGTTTACACTAGGAGAGACACAGAGAACTCAGATATCCTGTCTCAGGTTGATTTATGACCTGAATTTAACCTCAGGGGTCGGACGTGTTACAATGTCTACCGGTACGGATGCCTTAAGTCCGTCAGCATGTTCGACTACCTCATAATGTCATTTGCTGCATTTCCCAAGTTACAAAGGGTTGTTTGATATCAGGCAAACAAAAAAAAAATCTAACAATGGAAACAAATCAAACACTCACAGGTCCCCAGGAGTGATATTTAGGTTGTTGCTGTTGCCGTTGCCGTCGCTGTCGCCGTCGATGTTGTCGTTGTCGTTGTCGTTGTCATTGTCGTTGTCGTTGTTGTTGTTGTTGATGGAATGCCACGAGTTGATGCGGGCAGGTTGCCCTTTGACTCATAAGATGTGGCGGGTCAAAATGGCTTTCTTGACATTCCCGGCTCTTACTGGAGAGGTTGGAGTTCGTCTGTCCCAGGCTATGCTGGGAAACTACTAGTCCAGCCCTGAGGTACTGCAATACTGGGTCCTCTATATCAGTAACAGCCACCACTACAGGGAACACGGCGATCCTAGCTTCTGTTAGCCAGTCTGGTTTGCAGCAGACTGTTTCCAGGGGAGACCACGAGGAGGTAGAACTGCTAGGTCTTGGTCAGCCGATGGTGTGCCGACCCTGCTATTGCGACCGCAGGTCGCAGGTGCTTCTGCTCCCCCAGAGTTATATTTAGGAGGATGCACAGCAGAGGGCAGTAATGACTGAACACAGCAAAATGTCAAATCTGGACGAATTTGTTTTTTTGATGTTGTAATCTTTACTATGGTATTGTAATCTAGGGTTATATGACAAAATAATAACACCCCCCCCCCCCATCAGATTATAAAAATTAAAGAGATAATAGCATGTTTGGTCACAATGACCATGTCAGATTGTGCAGTCACAACAAAATCTGTTGTAAGACATCCTGTCACCAAGCATGTGCCAAGTCACAACAAAATCTATTGTAAAACATCCTGGCACTGAGCACAGCTTGCAAGAAGAGCACAAACTCTGTCAGATGTTAAATGCAAGAAACTTTTCTCACAAATTATCTAATGTACAAAAGCATAACACAGCAGCAACAGAGACAGAAGATCACCTGCTCTCATCTGGGTGGGTGTAACGGATGGTGTCGTTAGGAATGTAAATCATAGAAGTGTCCTCAATTTTGTAGACTGTGTGTGGCCCGATCATGGCAGCTTTCTTCCTTTTGGTGATGAGAATCATGTAGTAGCCCTCCAGGAAACGAACAAAACCTGCAGACATGAAATAAAACTGAAGATGTGAAATAAAACCTGCAGACATGAAATAAAACTGAAGATGTGAAATAAAACCTGTAGACATGAAATAAAACTGAAGATGTGAAATAAAACCTGCAGACATGAAATAAAACTGAAGATGTGAAATAAAACCTGCAGACATGAAATAAAACTGAAGATGTGAAATAAAACCTGCAGACATGAAATAAAACTGAAGATGTGAAATAAAACCTGTAGACATGAAATAAAACCTGTAGACATGAAATAAAACTGAAGATGTGAAATAAAACCTGCAGACATGAAATAAAACTGAAGATGTGAAATAAAACCTGCAGACATGAAATAAAACTGTAGATGTGAAATAAAACCTGTAGACATGAAATAAAACCTGCAGACATGAAATAAAACCTGCAGACATGAAATAAAAGAACAAGAGGTTCCCTCCAAAGCTCAAACTGTTGGGGACATGATGTCAGAAATCATATTTTCCACTACTCAACAACACATTTTAACCCAGATTATGATACCTATCTGTGACCAATGTATTTATGATACCGTAATAAAAATTACTACCACTTAAATGTAATATTAGGCACTCTAAAAATAGTATTTTCTCTGAACTTTTGACACACAGCCATGTGTTCACATTTGGTAAGACACAGGGACTCAGAATTCCTGGCTCAGGTTGATTTATTATCCGAGTTTGACCTCATGGACTGGATGTGTTACAATGTCTATCAATACGGACACAGAAAGTCTGTCCATAGGCTTGGCTACGTCATAGTGTTATTTGCTGTGTTTCCCACACATTACAAAGGGGTGTCTTGCAGTCAGCGATGACTGAGGACATTTCCCTGGTCACAGCAACAACAAAAATATTTAGAGGAAAGAAAAAGGAAAAACAACTAATTTCTTGAAAATTAGTGATTTTTTTTCCTCATTATATGAGATCGTTTCTTGCTAATTGCTGGAAAAAAAATCCAACAATAATGGAAACAAATCAAACACTCAGGGCCACAACAAAAACAAACTAAGGGAAACATCAGAGCTGTATACTTTCATTGCCACAACAAAATTATATTGATATGACAATAGAAAATGTGATAACTTGCCCACAATTCCAAAGGCTGAGATATTTTTCGACAGACCACTGACGTTGTTTCCTTGTTTCTTTGTTTTGTTTCCACCATCCACCATTGACAGGACACTGTGAATCTCATTGCGGCTGTACTCAATCTAAATAAAAATTCTTCTCTATAAACATTTTAAAATGTGCAACTTTACTCAATCTAAATAAAAATTCTTCTCTATCTATTGTCCTTTCGAGCCGAAGACGGCACATAGGGCAGAACCACAATCTTAAAAACAGAAACCGTGCGTGCCAAAATGTCACATACTGCAGAGATCACTGCTTCCAAAATCTATGACTCTGTTTCCATAACAATACTTTTTACAATGACAGCTTGTCAAGCCATCGATCAACCTTCGCCTGGAAGGTAACAGTGTCACTATTCTTAACTCCCTCATAATGAGGCCCCGGTAACACACGGGAATCTTCTCTATAAACATTTTAAAATGTGCAACTTTACTCAATCTAAATAAAAATTCTTCTCTATAAACATTTTAAAATGTGCAACTTTACACAATCTAAATAAAAATTCTTCTCTATAAACATTTTAAAATGTGCAACTTTACTCAATCTAAATAAAAATTCTTCTCTATAAACATTTTAAAATGTGCAACTTTACTCAATCTAAATAAAAATTCTTCTCTATAAACATTTTAAAATGTGCAACTTTACTCAATCTAAATAAAATTCTTCTCTATAAACATTTTAAAATGTGTAACTTTACTCAATCTAAATAAAAATTCTTCTCTATAAACATTTTAAAATGTGCAACTTTACTCAATCTAAATAAAAATTCTTCTCTATAAACATTTTAAAATGTGCAACTTTACTCAATCTAAATAAAAAATCTTCTCTATAAACATTTTAAAATGTGCAACTTTCATTATCATCATTGAGTGCCATCTCCGCAACGAAGGTTGGCTACCATGGATCGCCATTCTACTCTGTTTCTTGCTTTGATGGTGCAGGCTGTCATAGAATGACCTGTCCATCTTTTGATGTTACTCGTCCATGTTAGTCTTGGTCTGCCTCTGCCTCTTTTACCTTGTATTTTCCCTTCCAATATTACTTTTAGTAGGCTGCTGTGTCTTTTAACATGCCCCACAAATCTCATTTGTCTTGTTTGAATTGTGTTTAGTAGTTCTCTTTTCATTTTCAGTTGTTTTAAAACTTCATCGTTTGTTTTCTTTTCTTTCCATCCAATTCTACCAATTCTTCTATAAATCCACATTTCAAAGGCTTCAGTTTTCTGTTCTGTTTTCTTGTCCATGTTTCTGCACCATACAGGAATGTTGAGAAGATATACCATTTTGTTTTTCTTAGTTTTAGCCCTGGTGTTATTTGTTTTGACTTAAAATAAAGTGACTTATTATAAAGTTACTTAAAATAAAGTGACTTAAACAATAAATTGACTTAAAATAAAGTGACTTAAAACAAATTGACTTAAAATAAAGTAAGCAAACAGATTAGAGGAAGCTGTGCTTGATGTGCAATATTTCCCATATTCTTTAAAATAAGAATTCATCCATTTATTTGTCAATATGAAGTACTATTTATCATAATCTTGTTGACACATAATCAATTTACAGAACAATTGTTATCTTAAATCGATGGCAGATGATGTGAATGAAATTAACTTGAGCAAAATCTGCTTCTAGGTGAAGTAATGGATGGATTGGTGGATGGATGGATGGATGGATGGATGGATGGATGGATGGATGGGTGGGTGGGTGGATGGATGGGTGGATGGATGGGTGGATGGGTGGGTGGATGGGTGGATGGATGGATGGGTGGATGGATGGGTGGATGGATGGGTGGATGGATGGATGGATGGATGGATGGGTGGGTGGATGGATGGGTGGGTGGATGGGTGGATGGATGGGTGGATGGATGGGTGGGTGGATGGTTGGATGGATGGGTGGATGGGTGGGTGGATGGATGGGTGGATGGATGGGTGGGTGGCTGGGTGGGTGGCTGGGTGGATGGATGGACGAACGGATGGATGGATGGATGGGTGGGTGGGTGGATGGATGGATGGGTGGATGGATGGATGGATGGATGGACGAACGGATGGATGGATGGGTGGATGGGTGGATGGATGGACAAACGGATGGGCAGATGGATGGATGAACGGATGGATGGGTGGATGGATGGACGAACGGGCAGATGGATGGATGGACGAACAGATGGGCGGATGGATCGATGGATGGACGGACGGACGGGCGGATGGATGGATGAACGGATGGGCGGATGGATGGATGGATGGACGGATGGGCGGATGGATGGATGAACGGATGGGCGGATGGATGGATGGGCGGATGGATGGATGGATGGATGAACGAACGGATGGGTGGATGGACAGATGGATTGGATGGATGGATGGATTGATGGATGGATGGATGGATGGATGGATGGATGGATGGATGGATGGATGGATGGATGGATGGATGGATGGATGGATAGATGGATGGATGGATGGACGTATGAATGAATGAATTAATTAATGATTTATGATAAACTGGCCAGAAAATGAGCAAAGCTGTTGTTCACCTTGTCATCATGAATATGAAGCTCTTTTGGCTCTGTTCTGTCAATCTTGAGCACTCTAAACCGAGTCTCTGACTTGTTTGATCCTACAATGTAGTACCGCTGCAGATAAAGTGCACACTTCAATGGTAAACTGATCATAGCGGCATTTGTTAAACATCTCATGTTGTAACACTAAATGAAATGACTTTATTTTTTGTTTTGTTATCATTTACTTTAGCCATTTTATATAAACAACTAATATTTATCATCATCTGGTTACAACTCCTTTACAGAACGTTGCATTTACCACAGAAAGAATCTCTGTCTCTAGCCAGATCTCCCACAGAACGTTTCATTCACTACAGCCCATCTGAAAGAATCTCTGTCTCTAGCCAAATCTCCAACAGAACGTTGCATTCACCACAGCCCATCTGAAAGAATCTCTGTCTCTAGCCAGATCTCCCACTGAACATTACATTCACCACAGCCCATCTGAAAGAATCTCTGTCTCTAGCCAGATCTCCCACAGAACGTTTCATTCACTACAGCCCATCTGAAAGAATCTCTGTCTCTAGCCAAATCTCCAACAGAACGTTGCATTCACCACAGCCCATCTGAAAGAATCTCTGTCTCTAGCCAGATCTCCCACAGAACGTTGCATTCACCACAGCCCATCTGAAAGAATCTCTGTCTCTAGCCAGATCTCCCACAGAACGTTGCATTCACCACAGCCCATCTGAAAGAATCTCTGTCTCTAGCCAGATCTCCCACAGAACATTACATTCACCACAGCCCATCTGAAAGAATCTCTGTCTCTAGCCAGATCTCCCACAGAACCTTGCATTTACCACACCCCATCAAAAAGAATCTCTGTCTCTAGCCAGATCTGTCACTTCTTCTGTTGTCATGTTCAAAGTCTCCTTGATGTCTAGAAACCACCTTCTTTTTGGTCTGTCCCTGATGCATCATCCAGGAACCATGCCTTCCATTATTGTTCTTTCCAGCCCACTGTGTCATTTGACGTGGCCATAATATTTGAATTACCTCTGTAGAATGGTGTTTATAAGCCAGTTCTTTAATATGTTTTCATTGCTCTTTTTCATTATTCAAGGTATCTTAAGGATTATTCTGTAGCATTTTGCTTCAAATAAATCGATTTTCTTCCTTGTTTGTGAGATTTCCATGATTCACAACCATATGTTGCTATCAGGAAGATATATCCACCCCCCCCCCCTCCAAGTAATCTTAATCTTACTGCCTTGCTGGTAATGTGCCACACTGATGATAATGATTTTGAGTTGGCTTTTTGTTTTGCCAATGGACATTGTCTTAGATTTCTGTATGTTTAGATGGAGTTTTCTTCTTCACTGCTTTTTTTAACTCACTCACTTGTTGTTCTTGTAATCCTTCTGGACTGTTTGAGAGGAGGACTGTGTCATCAGCGTGTCTGAGTTCTGGAATTGTGTTGGCATTTATCGTGAAAGGGTCAAACTTCACAATCTGTCATCATTTCTGACATTTGTTATGGTGTTCTCAGTGTTGATGTTGAACAGTCTCATGATGTTCTCAGTGTTGATGTTGAACATTCTCATGATGTTCTCAGTGTTGATATTGACCAGTCTCATGATGTTCTCAGTGTTGATGTTGAACAGTCTCATGATGTTCTCAGTGTTGATGTTGAACAGTCTCATGATGTTCTCAGTGTTGATATTGAACAGTCTCATGATGTTCTCAGTGTTGATATTGAACAATCTCATGATGTTCTCAGTGTTGATGTTGAACAGTCTCATGATGTTCTCAGTGTTGATGTTGAACAGTCTCATGATGTTCTCAGTGTTGATATTGAACAATCTCATGATGTTCTCAGTGTTGATATTGACCAGTCTCATGATGTTCTCAGTGTTGATATTGAACAGTCTCATGATGTTCTCAGTGTTGATATTGAACAGTCTCATGATATTCTCAGTGTTAATGTTGAACAGTCTCATGATGTTCTCAGTGTTGATGTTGAACAGTCTCATGATGTTCTCAGTGTTGATATTGAACAGTCTCATGATGTTTTCAGTGTTAATGTTGAACAGTCTCATGATGTTCTCAGTGTTGATGTTGAACAGTCTTATGATGTTCGCAGTGTTGATGTTGAACAGTCTCATGATGTTCTCACTGTTGATATTGAACAGTCTCATGATGTTCTCAGTGTTGATGTTGAACGGTCTTATGATGTTCTCAATGTTGATATTGAACAGTCTCATGATGTTCTCAGTGTTAATGTTGAACAGTCTCATGATGTTCTCAGTGTTGATGTTGACCAGTCTCATGATGTTCTCAGTGTTGATGTTGAACAGTCTCATGATGTTCTCAGTGTTGATGTTGAACAGTCTCATGATGTTCTCAGTGTTGATATTGAACAGTCTCATGATGTTCTCAGTGTTGATGTTGAACAGTCTCATGGTGCTCTCAGTGTTGATGTTGAACAGGTATGGAGAGAGGATGCAAACTTTAGGTGACAAAATGAAATCAACTGTTTGAATGGGCCAGCATTCAATTTTCTATAATTATTTGATCAAAGTACAATAAGTCACCCTCTATGGTTGGTAATGGTCTCAGTAACAACTTATAAACAAAACTGTCACTGACTGAATAGATCTGAACGACGTTTCGGCTCAATAGGCCTTCAGCAGGAACAGACAAATAACAACACACACAGATATGTAAGTAAATATAACTAATCCTACATGGCTAACTAGTAATGAAATATCCAAAACAAAATAATCGAAAAATGTTAAAGAAAAGCAAATTGACTTCCCTTATGCCGTGGACGCTAGTCAAGACGTGAAAAGGGCGCGTAACACGGGTCTTGCTATAATATACCCTCTGGACAGGGGTGGAGGGTACTAAAAATACACGAGTGGGGGGAACGCTGTCTAGGTTACGACGGCTAGCAAGGACGCCGACAAAGCCTGGAAGTATCTAAGGCTCGTAAATACAGGTATACACACACTCACAGATGTGTGTATCGATGCGTGTATACATATGTGCACATACAAGTAGAAAGTGCACATACTAATACGCATCAACACCCATTAATACATGCATACACAAACATATATGTGCATACAAGCAAGTACACACATACATGAGTATACACACACATATATATATATATATATATATACACACATATACACCAATACCCGTACATATGAACACATACATGCATGTGCACATCCATACGGGGACAATCAAATGTGTAGAAATGTGGGCACAATGCACTACTGACCAGAGGAGTACACACCGGAGTAAGTGTGCAAGCTGGAAGGAGAAAGAATATAATAACAGGTCCTCAAAAGGCGGAAAGAGTAAGAAGTCTGAGAGTAGAGTGCAATAAAAACATATGAGTGGTACGTGGCCCAGAAAGAAAGGTTTATATGAGAACACCGAAGTGTCTCAATGGGGACTAGTGGAGGAGAACTATGAGTAGCATGGCATAGTAGATGGACTAAAGAGCCAAAACATGGACAGTAAAGAGGGCTATGTAAAAGGGAAGGGGTAGCCGAAAGGTAACTATGTGTACGAGTGTGATACATTCATGCCTCTTGGGGGTCAGCGAACCATACTTAACTATGAGGCGATTCTCCAAAGTAAATCGGCTGCGGTCGCCGGAGCGACAAAGAACAATACCAGTAATACGGATGTCGTCTTTGCCCTTGTGGTCTGGGGAGTTGAAATGGGAAGACACTGGAGTGCCAGTATTCTGTTGAACATCTCGTAGATGTTCACAAAACCTTTCCGCTAATCGTCTACCAGACTCACCAATGTAAGTCATGTGGCATCGTTGGCATATGATGGCATAAATGATGTTACGGGACACACATGTGAAGCCATGCTTGATCTCGAACCGTCCATTAGGGAATAAGACCAAGTGAGTAGGGAGCACATAGGCACAGGTTATACAGTTACGACCACAGGGGGCCGTGCCGAAGTGTTGAGGGTCGGAGCGAGGGAGATGGCTCCTAACCAGAATATCTCCCAAATTCCTGTCGCACTTGAAGGTGATCATCGGGGGATCACTGAAAAGTAGACGGGTGGTGGGATCAGAGAGGAGAATGGAACGGTAGCGGTTGAGTATCTTCACGGCAGCTAAGTTGTGAGGATGATAAGTGAGGGTGAGTATGGTTCTCTCAGAGGGGGGGGGGCGGTTAGAGGAAGTGAGTGCCTCGGGACGGGAGATGAGGAGGACCCGCTTGAGGGCAGACTGGAGAATTGAGTCTGGATAAAGCCGGCGGCTGAAGAAACCTAACATGAGGTGAGCTTGTTGGAGGAAATCTTGGTCATCCTGGCAGATGGAGACGCAATAAATGTGAGAACGGAATAGAATCACGACAAGAAGGCGAATGTGATGAAGTATAGAGGAGATAACAATGGGCGTCTGTGGGTTTATAGAAAACCGAGGTGTGGAGACCAGAGGTACCCAAAGAAACAATAAGATCTAGGAAGGTAACAGAGGAAGTGGATATACACGATGTGATCTTGATAGCTTTGTGATAGCTACCAATGTAATCGATAAATCTGGAGAGGTCATCCTCAGGTAGATCGGTAAGTCCGAAGCAGTCCTCAATATGCCGAAGGTATATGATGGGAAGGGGACCTTGATAATGAGAATTGAGAATTTGGTGCTCAAGGTAACCCATAAATAGGCAAGCATAGCTGGGACCCATCTTGGTGCCCATGGCTACTCCACTCACTTGGTCATAGAAGTTACCATTGAACTCAAAGGTGTTGAGGTTGAGTGCAAGCTCAGTAAGGCGGAGAAGAGTGGCAGTATCCACAGAGGGGTGTTGTCTCTGATAAAGAAAGAAACGTAGAGCCGAGAGGCCGTCGAAGTGAGGAATAGAGGTGTAGAGAGAGCAAACATCAAGGGTGAAAAGTCGGTATGAACGACCACGGGCAAGAGAGATGGAAGAGAAGATACTCAAGGCATGGTTGGTGTCCTTGACATATGAGCGAAGGCTAACTACCATAGGCTGGAAGACACTGTCTAGATAGTCAGATATGTGTTCAGTCGGACAAGCACACGCTGACACGATGGGGCGTCCTGGATTGTCAATTTTGTGAATTTTGGGAAGCATGTAGAATGATGATTTCCCAAGACCACTATTGGGGATAATGAGGCAGGACTTGGAGAAAGTAGGTTGTCTCGGATCAGTTCCTTGACGGTAGATTGGACCTGCTTGTTGTGAAGGACAGTGGCGTCGTCAGGGCGGGGTTTATAAACGTGGTATTGGATAGCTGTTTGTTGCCCTCTGAAATGTATAAGTCTTTGCGCCAAATTACCACCGCACCCCCCTTGTCTGCCGGTTTGATGACAATGTCCTCCCCGTGAGTTTGATGACAATGTCCGCGCGTGGTCGTTCATACCGACTTTTCACCCTTGATGATAGACATATTTCGAATATTTTTGTTTTGAATGTTTTGTTATTATTTTGTGTGTTTTTTTTTCTTGTTTGTTCCTGCTGAAGGCCTATTGAGCCGAAACGTTGTTTAGTCTGTGTCGTCCACTTATCACGTAAAGCTTCTAACATCATACCATTTTTCAGTATTTTTACATTTTTCCTTATATTCAGCTTTACTGCAGCTTCGCATTTTTATGTTTATGCATTCATCATTTGCATTTCTTTGCCTTAACCCCTCCTATTGACAGACTTGCGCAAAACGTTTTTCATTTTCTGAAATGCTATTTTAGTCTGTGCTGTTCTCCTTTTCATTTATCATATTGTGATATGTGATGTGGTGCATCATCTTCCATCGATGTTATTTTTATTTGTTTTATTCTAGCATTTTCATTTACAAGTTTTTAGTTACACTTTTCACTTTAACTTTAAGTAAGATTGTGTGAATGAGCATGATCTTCCTATCCAGTGCACCTGCTGACTATTAGAGAATAATTGTACGCCACAACACGAGAATAGATGTACATCACAACAAGAGAACAGTTACCGCTTTTGTCTCGTAGAGAACCAACTTCTGGGTCCATGTTATGATGGGCACCTCCTCCATGTTTACACCGGCGTGGCCAGTGCCAACAATCGAGGGAAGCCAAAATGTAAAAATCTCGATCATCGGCCGTGATGGTTGAGGCCATCATGTCTTTACCCTCAAACTTGCGTCCACTCTTGGAAGATCGCAGTTTTGCGGACGCCTAGACCTCTACACGTCCTAATGCTCAAGAAAAACGGTGAACTACTTCACAACATTTCTGGTCAAATAGACCTCCGTAGTCAACACGACAAAGACAATGTCCTGAACCAACACAACTTTATACTGTTGTTGTTGCGTTTGCCAGCTTTCAACTCTGACGAAGTCCCTAGAGACTAGGAACTGAATTTTGCGTGTTATTCCATTTTTTTATAACAATTAAGTTAAGCTAAGTTAAGTGCCCCTGTCACGCCAAGTGGCGTATAGGGAATAAGGTGTTAGTGACCTTAAATTTTACAGACCTTCGGCACATGATTTTTGGGGTAATGTGGTCGGTATTACGCCCGTGCCGCTTTACTTTCCCAGAAAAAAATCCGGTACCCATTAGAGGTTGGGTGAACCGGAAGCCGTCGGTTGGGATCGAACCCTACCTCTTGTCCTTTGTAGTGCAGTTCACTAACGACTGAGCTCTCACGGCTCCTGATATAACAATTAGCAACCAACAAAACATCTGATATAACAATTAACAACTAACACAACCTCTGATATAACAATTAACAACCAACACAACCTCTCATATAACAATTAACAACCAACACAACCTCTAATATAACAAGTAACAACCAAGAAAGCGTCTGATATAACAATTAGCAACCAACAAAGCCTCTGATATAACAATTAACAACCAACACAGCCTCTCATATAACAATTAACAACTAACACAATCTCTGATATAACAATTAACAACCAACACAACCTCTGATATAACAATTAACAACCAACACAACCTCTGATATAACAATTAACAACTAACACAACCTCTGATATAACAATTAACAACCACACAACCTCTCATATAACAATTAACAACCAACACAACCTCTGATATAACAATTAACAACTAACACAACCTCTGATATAACAATTAACAACCAACACAGCCTCTCATATAACAATTAACAACTAACACAATCTCTGATATAACAATTAACAACCAACACAACCTCTGATATAACAATTAACAACCAACACAACCTCTGATATAACAATTAACAACCAACACAACCTCTGATATAACAATTAACAACTAACACAACCTCTGATATAACAATTAACAACCAACACAACCTCTCATATAACAATTAACAACCAACACAACCTCTGATATAACAATTAACAACCAACACAACCTCTGATATAACAATTAACAACCAACACAACCTCTCATATAACAATTAACACAACCTCTAATATAACAATTAACAACCAAGAAAGCGTCTGATATAACAATTAGCAACCAACAAAGCGTCTGATATAACAATTAACAATCAACACAACCTCTAATATAACAATTAACAACCAAGAAAGCGTCTGATATAACAATTAACAACTAACACAACCTCTGATATAACAATTAACAACCAACACAACCTCTGATATAACAATTAACAACCAACACAACCTCTGATATAACAATTAACAACCAACACAACCTCTGATGTAACAATTAACAACCAACTCAACCTCTGATATAACAATTAACAACCACCACAACCTCTGATATAACAATTAACAACCAACACAACCTCTGATATAACAATTAACAACCAACACAACCTCTGATGTAACAATTAACAACCAACTCAACCTCTGATATAACAATTAACAACCACCACAACCTCTGATATAACAATTAACAACCAACAAAGCCTCTGATATAATGCATATCATATAATAATGACATGTTTCAAAAAGTAACACATTGTACCTACCCAGGCAGCAAAATGTCCATAGATGGAAACATAACATCTGCAATAATGACACACATCACACTAGCATCATAAGGAGACATAACACCAGAAATCATGACACACATCACACTAGCATCATAAGGAGACATAACACCAGAAATCATGACACACATCACACTAGCATCATAAGGAGACATAACATCTCATGACACACATCACACTAGCATCATAAGGAGACATAACACCAGAAATCATGACACACATCACACTAGCATCATAAGGAGACATAACACCAGAAATCATGACACACATCACACTAGCATCATAAGGAGACATAACACCAGAAATCATGACACACATCACACTAGCATCATAAGGAGACATAACACCAGAAATCATGACACACATCACACTAGCATCATAAGGAGACATAACATCTCATGACACACATCACACTAGCATCATAAGGAGACATAACACCAGAAATCATGACACACATCACACTAGCATCATAAGGAGACATAACACCAGAAATCATGACACACATCACACTAGCATCATAAGGAGACATAACACCAGAAATCATGACACACATCACACTAGCATCATAAGGAGACATAACACCAGAAATCATGACACACATCACACTAGCATCATAAGGAGACATAACACCAGAAATCATGACACACATCACACTAGCATCATAAGGAGACATAACACCAGAAATCATGACACACATCACACTAGCATCATAAGGAGACATAACACCAGAAATCATGACACACATCACACTAGCATCATAAGGAGACATAACACCAGAAATCATGACACACATCACACTAGCATCATAAGGAGACATAACACCAGAAATCATGACACACATCACACTAGCATCATAAGGAGACATAACACCAGAAATCATGACACACATCACACTAGCATCATAAGGAGACATAACACCAGAAATCATGACACACATCACACTAGCATCATAAGGAGACATAACACCAGAAATCATGACACACATCACACTAGCATCATAAGGAGACATAACACCAGAAATCATGACACACATCACACTAGCATCATAAGGAGACATAACACCAGAAATCATGACACACATCACACTAGCATCATAAGGAGACATAACACCAGAAATCATGACACACATCACACTAGCATCATAAGGAGACATAACACCAGAAATCATGACACACATCACACTAGCATCATAAGGAGACATAACACCAGAAATCATGACACACATCACACTAGCATCATAAGGAGACATAACACCAGAAATCATGACACACATCACACTAGCATCATAAGGAGACATAACACCAGAAATCATGACACACATCACACTAGCATCATAAGGAGACATAACACCAGAAATCATGACACACATCACACTAGCATCATAAGGAGACATAACACCAGAAATCATGACACACATCACACTAGCATCATAAGGAGACATAACACCAGAAATCATGACACACATCACACTAGCATCATAAGGAGACATAACACCAGAAATCATGACACACATCACACTAGCATCATAAGGAGACATAACACCAGAAATCATGACACACATCACACTAGCATCATAAGGAGACATAACACCAGAAATCATGACACACATCACACTAGCATCATAAGGAGACATAACACCAGAAATCATGACACACATCACACTAGCATCATAAGGAGACATAACAAATCATGACACACATCACACTAGCATCATAAGGAGACATAACAAATCATGACACACATCACACTAGCATCATAAGGAGACATAACAAATCATGACACACATCACACTAGCATCATAAGGAGACATAACAAATCATGACACACATCACACTAGCATCATAAGGAGACATAACAAATCATGACACACATCACACTAGCATCATAAGGAGACATAACAAATCATGACACACATCACACTAGCATCATAAGGAGACATAACAAATCATGACACACATCACACTAGCATCATAAGGAGACATAACAAATCATGACACACATCACACTAGCATCATAAGGAGACATAACAAATCATGACACACATCACACTAGCATCATAAGGAGACATAACAAATCATGACACACATCACACTAGCATCATAAGGAGACATAACAAATCATGACACACATCACACTAGCATCATAAGGAGACATAACAAATCATGACACACATCACACTAGCATCATAAGGAGACATAACAAATCATGACACACATCACACTAGCATCATAAGGAGACATAACAAATCATGACACACATCACACTAGCATCATAAGGAGACATAACAAATCATGACACACATCACACTAGCATCATAAGGAGACAAAACAAATCATGACACACATCACACTAGCCAACATCTTGAGTTCCAAGGTTCTCAGTAAAAGAAAAAGGCTGTTCAAGCCATGCCTGATAACAGCCTAACTTAAAGATGTGAACGTTGAAAATCCACCCAGACTTCAGCAGGAGATTTAATGCATTTGAAAACAAATGTCTATGGTAGGATCTCAAACATAAGCTGGAAAGAATACACTCGGTCATTGGTTCCGTGGTGACCACAGTCTCATTTTTGTTTCTATGCTGAACATTTTGTGAGCTCGTAGGATCTAACGAGAGGCAATCATGACAAAGATTGGCCCGCTCGACTCCCCTTCCCCCACACCTTCAAATGTCAAAAAACGTAAGGCCTAAACACTTGCTCGACTGGGTCAGTTTCTGTGATCAGACTGACTCCTGTTGTAAAACTATCAAGGGGTTGATATCGTCGTGTCAAGAACATTTTTGTTGTGGACTGGAAGAGGATTGAGCGGTTGGAAGACACGCTAAGATATCACTGATGTTTCGGCCTTGGGGGTTAGAAGACACGTTAAGATATCACTGATGTGTCGACCTTGGGGGTTGGAAGACACGCTAAGATATCACTGATGTGTCGACCTTGGGGGTTGGAAGACACGCTAAGATATCACTGATGTGTCGGCCTTTGAGGTTGGAAGACACGCTAAGATATCACTGATGTGTCGGCCTTGGAGGTTGGAAGACACGCTAAGATATCACTGATGTGTCGATCTTGGGGTTGGAAGACACGCTAAGATATCACTGATGTGTCGGCCTTGGAGGTTGGAAGACACGCTAAGATATCACTGATGTGTCAGCCTTAGAGGTTGGAAGACACGCTAAGATATCACTGATGTGTCGGCCTTGGAGGTTGGAAGACACGCTAAGATATCACTGATGTGTCGACCTTGGAGGTTGGAAGACACGCTAAGATATCACTGATGTGTCGACCTTGGAGGTTGGAAGACACGCTAAGATATCACTGATGTGTCGACCTTGGAGGTTGGAAGACACGCTAAGATATCACTGATGTGTCGACCTTGGAGGTTGGAAGACACGCTAAGATATCACTGATGTGTCGACCTTGGAGGTTGGAAGACACGCTAAGATATCACTGATGTGTCGACCTTGGGGGTTGGAAGACACGCTAAGATATCACTGATGTGTCGACCTTGGAGGTTGGAAGAACATGCTAAGATATCACTGATGTGTCGACCTTGAAGGTTGGAAGACACGCTAAGATATCACTGATGTGTCGACCTTGGAGGTTGGAAGACACGCTAAGATATCACTGATGTGTCGACCTTGGAGGTTGGAAGACACGCTAAGATATCACTTATGTGTCGATCTTGGGGTTGGACTTGTGTTGAATTGAGAGTAATGGCAAGGCTTCGAGGAAATAATAAAAACGTAAACTATGCCATGCACAAGTTACACGTCAGTGCCACGCCATTTTTGTAAGCTGGACAACGTTCACACATAGGTACTCGAGACCACATCTTTAACGTGAGAAACATCCTTGAGAAGTGTAGGGAATACAGCATAGAACTGCATACATGCTGCATAGATTATAGCAAGGTCATTGAGAAGTGTAGGCAATACAACATAGAACTGCATACATGATGTACAGATTACAACAAGGTCCTTGAGAAGTGTAGGCAATACAACATAGAACAACATACATGCTACATAGATTATAGCAAGGTCCTTGAGAAGTGTAGGGAATACAGCATAGAACTGCATACATGATGTACAGATTACAGTAAGATCCTTGAGAAGTGTAGGCAATACAACATAGAACAACATACATGCTACATAGATTACAGCAAGGTCCTTCACGCCATCAGAAACTGTGGAACATCATGAAAGATGTGAGCGTTCCCACACACCAAATACAACTTATTGAATCACGATGTCATGAACAGCAGGCAGCTCTCAGAATAGTGGGCGGAACATGAAATTGATTTGAAGCACAAAAAGAGGTGAGGCAGGGATGCATCCTCCCTCCATACCTGTTCAACATCTATGCTGAGAACATCATGAGAAATGTCAGAAACGATTAATGAAGTTCGATTATTTCACAAAACATGGCAACATAATTCCAGAACACAGATAAGGTGATGACACAGTCTTCCTCTCAAACAGTGTAGAAGGATTAAGAAAGACAATTGAGTATGTTACAGAAAAAAAACACAGTGAAGAGCAAAACTTCTATCTAAACACACAGAAAATGAAGATAATGTCCACTGACAGAACAACAACAACAAAACCCCAAACTAAAATCATCATCAACAGTGAAGAACGTGGAGTTATATCACATATATGTGATATGTAGTAACTGACAATGAGTTATATCACATATATGTGATATGTAGTAACTGACAATGAGTTATATCACATATATGTGATATGTAGTAACTGACAATGGAGACACTATATGGCTATTTTCGTTTTGTCAGAGCGTTTAGTGGAGGCTATTGTGTATTTTGTTGTTGTTGAGGTTTTGTTTTTG
Source organism: Megaustenia siamemsis (assembly GCA_032433765.1). Classification (NCBI taxonomy): domain Eukaryota; kingdom Metazoa; phylum Mollusca; class Gastropoda; order Stylommatophora; family Ariophantidae; genus Megaustenia; species Megaustenia siamemsis. The sequence continues at coordinate 99,362,482 of JAVIAB010000047.1, read as the reverse complement.
TCTAACACCATTTCTCGTGGCTAATTCTACCAATATTTGACAAATAAATTCGGCCACAGAATGAACAAGTCAGCCCATGGATCCACAGGGGTTTTTTCCATCTTTTTTTTTTCTTTTTCATGAGTCGTTTCTCTTCCATGTTTAGCCCTAGTACAACCTCAAATGATGTTATACCATTTTTTTATATAGTCTCTCCATGATGTGCAATCTCTTGCCAGATGTTCCCAGGCATGTTCATAGATAGAGAAGTCATTCAGAGATGATTTACAGATATCGCTATGTCGCAGTTTAGGTCTGACGATTTGTCTTTTTCCGTAATGGAGACTGCCAGAAAGTGATCAAAAGAAGATTATCAATAGCAGCACGAACATTAAACGTCATGAAGAACATGTGACACAATACCAGCAAGGCAAGCAAATAAAAATTACCGGGGGTATGTATCTTTTCTATAGCAACATGTGGTTGTAAATCATGGACAATCTCGCAAAACAGCGAGGAAGAAAATCGATTTATTCAAAACAAAATGATTCAGTAAAATGCTACAGTAAAATGCTACAGTAAAATGCTTCAGTAAAATCCTGAACATACATTGGATAATGAACAAGAGAAATAAACACGTATTAAAAGATTGAAACATGAGCTGGCTTATAAACACCATTCTACAGAGGAAGTTAAAATACTTTGTACACGTTAAAACCCACAGCGGGCTAGAAAGAACAATAATGGGAGGTATGGTTCCTGGGCGACGCATCAGGGATAATAGAGAAGGTGGTTTCAAGGTCAAGGAGACATTGGAAAGGACAACAGAAGAAGTGGGAGATCTGGCTAGAGAGAGAGATTCATTCACACGGGCTGTGGTGAATGTAACGTTCTGTGGGAGATTTGACGAGAGAGAGAGAGAGAGAGAGAGAGAGAGAGAGAGAGAGAGAGAGAGATTCATTCACACGGGCTGTGGTGAATGTAACGTTCTGTGGGAGATTTGACTCGAGAGAGAGAGAGAGAGAGAGAGAGAGAGAGAGAGAGAGATTCATTCACACGGGCTGTGGTGAATGTAACGTTCTGTGGGAGATTTGACTCGAGAGAGAGAGAGAGAGAGAGAGATTCATTCACACGGGCTGTGGTGAATGTAACGTTCTGTGGGAGATTTGACGAGAGAGAGAGAGAGAGAGAGAGAGAGAGAGAGAGAGAGAGAGAGAGATTAATTCACACGTGCTGTGGTGAATGTAACGTTCTGTGGGAGATCTGACCAGAGAGAGAAAGATTCATTCACACGGGCTGTGGTGAATGTAACGTTCTGTGGGAGATCTGGCCAGAGAGAGAGATTCATTCACATGGGCTGTGGTGAATGTAACGTTCTGTGGGAGATCTGGCCAGAGAGAGAGATCCATTCACACGGGCTGTGGTGAATGTAACGTTCTGTGGGAGATTTGACGAGAGAGAGAGAGAGAGAGAGAGAGAGAGAGAGAGAGAGAGATTCATTCACACGGGCTGTGGTGAATGTAACGTTCTGTGGGAGATCTGACCAGAGAGAGAGAGAGAGAGAGAGAGAGATTCATTCACACGGGCTGTGGTGAATGTAACGTTCTGTGGGAGATCTGACCAGAGAGAGAGAGAGAGAGAGAGAGAGAGAGAGAGAGAGAGATTCATTCACACGGGCTCGTGCTGAAGTCGGATATTTTGGGCCGAAAGGCGCAAATATAACAGTTATACTGCAAATCACAACACAACGCAGACACGTCCACTTAACGTCCTTTTAAGGACAGATGACGAAGAGGAATTCTACAGTCTACGAATACTCTAGAATACTTTAGTCATCGGGCGAACGCAAGCAAGCATTCACACGGGCTGTGGTGAATGCAACGTTCTGTGGGAGATCTGGCTAGAGAGAGAGATTCATTCACACGAGCTGTGTATGGCTTCTTTTGTCCCACTATTTTTCCTAAATCCAAATTGTTGCTCATCTAATTCAGTATTGATTTTATTCTGAATCCTTCCTTGTATAACTTTTAGTAAAATTTTTGTTACCTGGCTCATTAGGCTTATTGCTCTGAAATCATTGCATTCAACTGCACCATTCTTTTTAGGCAGTGCAATGAAAGTTGATGTTTTTAGATCGTTTGGTATATATCCTGTATGGTATATGTCATTGCATATGTCTGTGATCACTTCGATGCCAAACTCTTCTAGAGTTTGTATCATCTCTATCTGCATATTGTCAGGTCCTGCTGCTTTTCCCTTTTTCATTGTTTTTATAGCTTTTTCTACTTCAGATTTCAGGATTTTATAGTTATATGTACATTTTATGTCTGGCTTTTTGTCCCTTTCGTCATGAAATAATTCTGTTATATATTCTTGCCATCTATCTATTATATCTTTGTTGTCTGTTAGCATTCTTCCCTCTTTGTTTGCAATAGATCCGTTTCCTGCAGCTTTTTTGTCTTTATTCATCATTCTCTTTATTTCTGTGTGCATCGCTCTTAAGTTTTGTTTACTTTCCATAGTTTCAACTTCTAGACATCTTTAGTTGAGCAAGTCTTCTTTTGCCTTTTTGCACACTCTCCGTATTTCATTGTCTATATCCTTGTATCTGGCAGTGTTTTTCGCTTGTCTTCTTTCTTCCATTTTTTCTAAAATGTTGCCAGTTATCCATTTTTGTTTTTTTGTTACTTTCCTTCCTGGGCAAGGTGTTGCAGGATTCTTTCAGGCTGTTTTTTTTTATACATTGCCATTTTGTTGTGACTTTTTCCTCAGGATTTTCTTTTCTGTACTGCTCAATCCCCTCTTCTAGTAGCTTCTGATATGTGTTCTTTGCTTGTACAGTATAAGTTTCTTGTACATCTTTCTGGTTTAACGCTGTTATATCTATTGGTGTTGCTGAATTAGTTTTTTGTTTGTTTCTCTTTAATTTGATTTTCATTTTTATCATTACAGGATTGTGGTCTGAATTAATATCTGCTCCTGGGTAGGTTTTGGCTTTCTTGACGCTGTTCCTGAATCTGTCTTTTATCATTATGTAATCTATTTGATTCCTCTTTCTATCTCCAGGGCTTTTCCATGTGTATAATTTCCTTTTCTCTTGCTCAAAGAAGGTGTTGCATATTATCAGCCTGTTTTCTTCGCAAAATTGAATTAATCTTTCTCCTCTGTCATTTCTTTTTCCTAACCCATGATTTCCTATAATGGTCTTATATTTACCTTTTCCTACTTTAGCGTTCATATCACCCATTATTATAATCAAGATATCTGATGATTTCACTTGCTCTATAACTGTATTTAGATCTTCATAGTATGCTTCTATTTGTTCATCTGTATAGTCTTGAGTAGGTACGTATATTTGTATTATTGCTATGTCAAATGGTTTTGCCTTCATTTTTAATAGTATAATCCTATCATTATCATTGTATGTCCAGTGGTGGGTATTTATATATTTTTGTAGCTCTCGTTTTAGTAGAGAATGCCTACTCCTCTTTGATGTTCTCTTACCTGAATATATAAATGTATATTTATCGTCTTGTATGTATCCACTTAGGCCACAAGGACATATTAACATCAAAACAAATAACACCAGAGCTAAAACTAAGAATAGCAAAATTTTACATCTTCTCAATATTCCTATATGGTGCTGAAACATGGACATTAGACAAGAAAACAGAACAGAGAATTGAAGCCTTTGAAATGTGGATATATATTATATAGAAGAATAGGTAGAATTGGATGGAAGGAAAAGAAAACAAACAATGAAGTCTTAAAACAACTAAAAATGAAAAGAGAACTTCTGAACACAATTAGAACAAGACAAATGCGATTATTAGGCCATGTTAAAAGACACAACAGCCTACTGAAAGTAATCCTGGAGGGGAAAATACAAGGTAAAAGAGGCAGAGGCAGACCAAGATTAACATGGACGAGTAACATCAAAAGATGGACAAATCAACCGATGACAACCTGCACCATCAAAGCAAGAGATGATAGAGCAGAATGGCGCTCCATGGTAGCCAACCTTCGTTGCGGTGACGGCACTCAATGATGATGTATCCACTTTCCTTCCATCTTGTTTCTTATATGCCTAAGACTAGGGTTGCCAGAACCTTCGAAGCAGAAAGCGGGACAAATGGTACATTTTTAGACGCGAAAGCGGGACACATCATGTAAAGCATAATAGCCATAGGAAAAGTCAGAGATAGCACACACATAGACTAATTATTATTACATTATAATTCTAATACATGTACCAGTAATTTTTTTAATTAATAAAAAAATGTTTACCTTGATTTCCAGCTTCTTAAGTCGGTGTCGGCTGCATCTCATATTTGTCTGACTTCAGACTCTGAGTGAGAAGATCTTGTCGCTGGATTACGTAGTCATAAAACTCGGTGCAGCTAAGTTTATAATTAAACACACATTTCATTATTGCTTCAACAGTTGCTACGTGCAACCGATTTCGTTCATCTGTCCACTGCACATTCATTAAAGAAAATATTCTTTCCACATTAGCATTGTGTCCTGGAACGCTGAAGATGAATTCACATAAATGTAATAACTGGGAATACTGATCCGCACATTTACATTGTCTTAAGAAAAACGTCCATTTCTCCTGACATGATTTACTATTCCATCTATCTCCATTTTTACAAAGTTCTAATTCAATAAACTCTTTCAAATATGTGAACTGATCAAACAACAATGAATCATCTATTGACACACCTTTGTCTTGTAGAAACATTAATGTTCCCTGAACTGCTGTCCATTCTGGTTTAGAGTCTAGTAGCATCCAAGTAAAGATGGTGGAAAATTCATTCAAATTCATTCAATTTATTATTAAACAGCGATAGCGCAGGACTCTACAAATAGACGTTTCGGACTAAGAAGCTTCATTTTGTAACAAAACTCAAACCAATAATAAATAATTTAAGAAAATATTAAATTTTGTAGGTGAAAAATTTGGCTGGATTAAAAAGCGGGACAAATTGCTGTCCCCCAGACCCTTAGGCGGGACAATTAATTTTTGATGAAAAAGTGGGACAATCCGGAAAAAGCGGGACGGATGGCAACCCTACCTAAGACGAAGATATCTATGTTTAATCGCTGTGCTACATCTACCATTAGATTGTCTCGTTCACCTTGTTGGTTCTCAGGTATTTCTCCGAATAGAGAGATCACATGACAAGTCACATGACAGGTCCCGTGACCCCAGGCCGTGCAGACACAAACAAACATGGCCTCCCCAACGCCAGGCAGATTGATCTCTCTGTTGTTGATCCAGTTCTTATATTCTCTTGTGTTTGCGGATAACTGTACAAGAGGATCATATAATCTTACAATATTGCAATCGTGAGTTCAACATTAATGATATTTTTTGTCAGACTAAGGTGTTATCTTTGAAATCAGTTTACAATGATAATGTTTATGTGGTGTGGTGACCGCTTTGACGTTGTCGTTTTGTTGTGTGGCGAGACAGTCCTACCGGTCGGTGGTCGCGATCGTGATGGCGTTTTTACCACGTTACGTTCCTCCGGATTCGTCTTACAGTTCGTTTAGTAGAAACCGCTAGCCGATATGAAACATGAAACATGACGTGATATTAATAGGAGAGACGAACAGAAGAGCACGGGATCCCCACAAATGATCGATACTGTCTTGTGAGTGTCTTCCCTCGTCGACGCTGAAAGTGAAATAGGTAGTAAAAGAAAGACTAAAAGAGGAAGGAAAGATCTGAAGGAAGATCAATCAGTGGTGGAGTCGTCATCATCATGATTGATATGAGTACTCAAGTACTGAATGATTCATGATATTGATATTGACATTTTGTTCAGAACAAGAAGTGGTGATTCGTTTTTTTTCAAGCAATTAACAAATATGATTTTATTTGATTTTACAAGTTAGATATCATCGGGGCATGAGCTGACAGACATCATAGGAAACTCTTTATACAAAGTTCTGCAGCAGAGGCAATATATCATATAAAAAAAAATATGATCATCAGAAGAAGTCCCTCCAAGCAAGTGTTGTCGCCGTGTCCATCACAGGACATCAGCTGACAGACATAATATAATATTGATAACAAACATTGCATCTTCAGTGCAATCTTAACTATAGTTCAATCAGAAATCTGTGCCCACAGAGTTTATTAAATTATATAGTATATTATCTCAGAAACTGTTTCATGAATTTCTGTAATTCCTTTTCATGAAATCTGATTTTTTTCGCCGACCTTAAGTCTCATTTTTTTCCCTACTGTCATGCATTTAGGAAAGATTTTTGCTTCTCTCAACTTCTCTGAGGGATATACAAATATGATTTTCTTGGTTGTCCTAAATTTAGGATTTTACAACACCCAGATTTGTTGTAATCAACTCACTGTTTAAAAATGGAAATTTCATGTGCTCTCCACACAATCTTAGCACCATCTCGCGCTCACTGAATCGTAACTTGTAAGACACAATCCACTGAGAGGTTAGTTAGAAAATTAACATAATTTACAGTAAATCTAATGTTTAGAGTAACAGTTTGATATTTTCCTTCCTTATATAACAAAAAAAAACGATTTGTGCACAATTCAGACTACCTTTGTACTTAAATGTTATAAATCGAAGGTCGGTGACAAAATAAGATTTCATGAAAAAGATTACAGAAATTCATCAGTTTCTGAGATAATTAATAAACTCTGTGGCATGGACTTCTGAACGAACTATAACAATCTCCTTCCACCAACATTTTTATTTCAGTTTTTGGAACCTTGAATATGCTGCTGTCTTTGTCAGAACTACAAAAACAAACACTAGCATGTATTTTAAATGTTGTAAAACTGAATCAGTGTTTTATAAAGTGGGTGGTCACTGTTTGTTTAGTCTTAGACTGCAATTGATGGAGGGAGATGGATCGATCCCTGACTTATGTCTTGTTTCCTTATCTTATACAGTGCTTGTATATAAGTCTTGTTATTGCCATTGACATGACATAGGTGTTTAACTGAAGTAACTATGATTTAGCCAACACTTTCAGTTATGTTTTCTTCACTTCTGATATGCATTTATGTGCCTTTTCTTGTAGGTCTTACCCTTTCCGGATGTCAAGAGAGACAAACAGCTCTAGTACTTTTCTTTCAGCCAGCCGTAACTGTTGTCATGTGATCGTGCTATTGTAGTTTCATGGAGGCTATTACTTACTTCTATTCTGGGCCCACTTCCAGATCTCTCCTCCTGTCCTCTTCTTGATATGCTTTCAATTTGTATAGTATGAACAAACCATTCACAATTTATTTGTAAATATTAATTACCAGCAGTTGTCTTGTTATGGGAGTATGTGTATAGAGTAAGACTGATTATCATTATGTGCTGATTGTTCTCTTAAGTCCCAATTATTAAAATTGTCTCTTTTGATCACTCTAGCTGCTTTTCTTAGACATCTCATTGCAGTGGTCATGATTTCTTCTCTTTTTTAGCGTTTACCTATTAACTTTGTAGATGTGTTGTGTTACTAATTTGTGTAACTTAGTGGATGTAAAAAAAAAAAAAGTAAAGTGCCCCCGTCATGCCAAGTGGCATATAGGGAATATGGTGTTAGTGATCATATATTTTACAGACCTTCGGCACATGATTTTTTAGGGTAATGTGGTCGGTATTACGCCCGTGCCGTTTTATTTTCCCAGAAAAAATACGGTACCCATTAAAGGCTGGGTGAACCCGGAAACCGTCGGTTGGGATCGAACCCTACTTCTTGTCCTTTGTAGTCCATTAGTGGATGTATTGTGTTAATAATTTGTGTAACTTAGTGGATGTGTTGTGTTACTTATTTGTGTAACTTAGTGGATGTATTGTGTTACTAATTTGTGTAACTTAGTGGATGTGTTGTGTTACTAATTTGTGTAACTTAGTGGATGTGTTGTGTTAATAATTTGTGTAACTTAGTGAATGTGTTGTGTTACTAATTTGTGTAACTTAGTGGATGTGTTGTGTTAATAATTTATGTAACTTAGTGAATGTGTGTGTTACTAATTGTGTAACTTAGTGGATGTGTTACTAGTTTGTGTAACTTAGTGGATGTGTCACTAATTTATGTAACTTAGTGGATGTGTTGTGTTACTAATTTGTGTAACTTAGTGGGTGTGGATGTGTTGTGTTACTAATTTGTGTAACTTAGTGGATGTGTTGTGTTACTAATTTTTATGTAACTTAGTGGATGTGTTGTGTTACTAATTTGTGTAACTTAGTGGATGTGTCACTAATTTATGTAACTTAGTGGATGTGTTGTGTTACTAATTTGTGTAACTTAGTGGATGTGTTGTATTACTAATTTATGTAACTTAGTGGATGTGTTGTGTTACTAATTTGTGTAACTTAGTGGATGTGTTGTGTTGTGTTACTTATTTGTGTAACTTAGTGGATGTGGATGTGTTGTGTTACTTATTTGTGTAACTTAGTGGATGTGGATGTGTTGTGTTACTTATTTGTGTAACTTAGTGGATGTGTTGTGTTATTAATTTGTGTAACTTAGTGGATGTGGATGTGTTGTGTTACTTATTTGTGTAACTTAGTGGATGTGTTGTGTTACTAATTTGTGTAACTTAGTGAATGTGTTGTGTTACTTATTTGTGTAACTAAGTGAATGTGTTGTGTTACTAATTTGTGTAACTTAGTGGATGTGGATGTGTTGTGTTACTAATTTGTGTAACTTAGTGGATGTGTTGTGTTACTAATTTGTGTAACTTAGTGGATGTGGATGTGTTTGTGTTACTTATTTGTGTAACTTAGTGGATGTGGATGTGTTGTGTTACTTATTTGTGTAACTTAGTGGATGTGTTGTGTTACTAATTTGTGTAACTTAGTGGATGTGTTGTGTTACTTATTTGTGTAACTTAGTGGATGTGGATGTGTTGTGTTACTTATTTGTGTAACTTAGTGGATGTGGATGTGTTGTGTTACTAATTTGTGTAACTTAGTGGATGTGTTGTGTTACTAATTTGTGTAACTTAGTGGATGTGGATGTGTTGTGTTACTTATTTGTGTAACTTAGTGGATGTGGATGTGTTGTGTTACTAATTTGTGTAACTTAGTGGATGTGTTGTGTTACTTATTTGTGTAACTTAGTGAATGTGTTGTGTTACTAATTTGTGTAACTTAGTGGATGTGTTGTGTTATTAATTTGTGTAACTTAGTGGATGTGTTGTGTTATTAATTTGTGTAACTTAGTGGATGTGTTGTGTTATTAATTTGTGTAACTTAGTGGATGTGTTGTGTTATTAATTTGTGTAACTTAGTGGATGTGTTGTGTTACTAATTTGTGTAACTTAGTGGATGTGTTGTGTTACTAATTTGTGTAACTTAGTGGATGTGTTGAGTTATTAATTTGTGTAACTTAGTGGATGTGTTTTGTTACTAATTTGTGTAACTTAGTGGATTTGTTATGTTACTAATTTGTGTAACTTAGTGGATGTGTTGTGTTACTAATTTGTGTAACTTAGTGGATGTGTTGTGTTACTAATTTGTGTAACTTAGTGGATGTATTGTGCTACTAATTTGTGTAACTTAGTGGATTTGTTATGTTACTAATTTGTGTAACTTAGTGGATGTGTTGTGTTACTAATTTGTGGCAAACCGCAGTATCAGCATCTTCTGGTCTAATAAATGCATCTTCAGCATTGAAAGATCTGTAATTGTTTAACAGTTTTTCCTGAAATTAGCCTTTTGGGCCTAGTCTTTAAGACCTTTAACTGTCAATGGTTCTGTAACATGTGAAACTTGCACACAGAATCTCCTTTTTTTTGCTTAATAACCCTTATTGGTTTCTCTACTGACATCTTCATAACATAGAATTCTGTCTCCTCATTAAGGGAACAGTACATTTACACACTTATAATAATCTCTGTACATCATTATCAATCACACTCATCATTTAGAACTCACCTACATGGAATATTCGTGTACATATATAGCAAATTCGTCTAAATCTAGTAGGCTCATATAACAACATTATTAGGTACCACATCACAAGTAAAAATAATTACAATCAGATGAACATAGGTTGCTTGTCTGCAAATGTTTATGTATATTGTTGGTTGTGGTAATCTGTTTCTGGTTACCACTTAAAATGATTACTTTTCTTCTTTTTGTATCTTTTATCTCTCCCATCACTAGTGGTTGTCAGGTCTCCTCTTTCTGACCTATCATCTTCTCTGAATCTGTTACCCTTATTTATTTCTTCCTGGTGGTCAAAAAACTCTTGCCGTCGTCCCAATCGTATGGCAAAATGCAGGTCTACTTTAACTCTTTCATCATCTTTTCTTCTCCTTTCAGCAATAATGGCATCACGCTCTGGTGTCCCCAAAGGCCAAAATTTCACTTGCTCTACCTTTTCTATTTGGTTTTTTTCAAACTCTTTATTTATGGCAGCAACCCTCCTTTCTCGTATTGTAGGTAATCTGTTAGTTTCAGGACGTTTCTTCCTACCTTTTACACCATCTGCCATATCCTCTAATTCCTTGTCCATTTCACGCGCAAATTTGTCAGCTGCTTTCTTGAATGCATGAAACACTGCTAGCTCTTTAATTTTCTTCTCAGCACTTTTACTTACAACCTCTACACTATTTGTATCACGTATGCGCTCTGTCGTATCAAATTTCCTTTTCTCGTTTTACTTCTTCAAATTTTCTGTAGTAGTTTTCTTTCGCCCTGGCGAAAGTGCTTAATCGAGCGTGTCGGGACCTTTCCTAAATAGATGCATTTTTAACCCTGTTTCTACTAGCCCGTCTATAAACATAGCCGTCAATTGTCCTTTAACATTTGGATAGTTCATATTTTGATTCATGTCCGCCTTTTCTGCTAGGCTTAGCAACCTGTCGCTGTAGGCTTGTACTGATTCGTTTGCTTTTTGCCTTACTTTTCTCAGTTTAATGAACATGTACTGCGCATCACCGTCGTTTGAGAACCTTTTCTGTAGTTCCTTCTTGACTACCGGCCATTCTTCGATGGGCACCTGTTCTATCCTTCTCCTCAAAAATTCTGAGACTCCGTCAGAACTAGTCTGGAATGCTATATTGCGCATCTCATTTGGAGGTATGTGCGATATATAGGCAAACTTCTCAATCTCAGTTATCCATCTTTTGAAATTTGCTTGTTCCCCATCGAAGTTCTGTATACCCGTATATACCCCTTGGTTGGTTATGGCGGTACTTAATTTATTTAACACCTCTCCTATCTGCTTTATCATGTCGTTTGTAGTCTCCAACGTCACGTTAGGTTCCATACTGTTGTTGAGACTAGAGATCCTTGTTGACTACTTCTTAACTTTAATCTTCTCTTATTAATTATTATTTCTACTTAATCGTTATAACATATATATATACAGTAAAGTCTCGATTATGCGGTACTCAATAATCCGGAATTCTCAATTTAACGGACTTTTTTTTTTTTTTTTAATTATTATAGGGAGAAAGCTTGAATCATGTTTTGTTCAGTTAAATTAAATGCCTTTATCCGGAAATTGAAAACGCTACAACACGGTTTGTGCGCTGCGCTTACTTCTACAGGCTCTATCATTACACAATATTGCGTTTACAATAGTGTATTTACAGTAATATACTTCAAATAGGAGCGAACATATTTTATTCAATCCAGACATTGTGTCTCCAAATATTCCAAGTAAAAGCGACAGACAGTCTATATCTTCACTTTTTCCCTCGACTAAATGTTTTTGTCGGGAAATCTTAGTCGTGCCAAAAACACTTATCTACATGATTTTACAAATTTGCTTAATTTTCTCATAGCCTGCTTTAGATCTAAAGTTGGTCATGAATTTGTCAAAAATATGGCGTTTGACAGTCTGACCGAACATGTCTGACAGGAAATGTGTCCTGTATAGTAATTATAGTGTTTTTCTTAGAATTTCTTGGCTGCACGGCAGCACTCGTTGCTGGAAGTACGTAGGTTTACTTCATGGTTGGTCAGGCTTCTCTCTTCGCTGGACATACGATTCACTGGCTCAACTTCTTGGTTATGCTGGAAGTACGTAGGTTTACTTCATGGTTGGTCAGGCTTCTCTCTTCACAGGACATACGATTCACTGGCTCAACTTCTTGGTTATGCTGGAAGTACGTAGGTTTACTTCATGGTTGGTCAGGCTTCTCTCTTCGCTGGACATACGATTCGCTGGCTCAACTTCTTGGTTATGCTGGAAGTATGTAGGTGGACTTCATAGTTGGTCAGGCTTCTCTCTTCACTGGACATACGATTCGCTGGCTCAACTTCTTGGTTATGCTGAAAGTATGTAGGAGGACTTCATGGTTGGCTAGGCTTCTCTCTTCGCTGGACATACGATTCGCTGGCTCAACTTCTTGGTTACTTGCAAATCATGAGGATGGCACTCGTTGCTGAAGTTTATGAGACAATTCTTACTTTTTTTTTTTTCCAGGTCCTTCTTTAAAATAATAAAATTCTGGTCACGTGCAACAGAAATGAAACGCATGTTACAGCGCTTCTTATTGTTGTTGTTGTTGTAGGTTGTGAATCGGACAGGCTTCTGATGTTTTGTTCTCTTGTTGTTTCATAAATTCTATCTATAGTGACACACACAACTCAAATTATAGTTTTCGATCAAGTATAAACAAAGTCTTTATTGATGATATTTTTCTAACTGTTTTACAATGGTCTTACAATGTCCTTGATTCACTCAAATGTGTTTATTATATTCTCTTACAAAACTGTGTTACTTGACATAGCTGACAGGCGATAATTATTTGTCAGTAAACTTCGTGATCGTATAGTTTTCTTTGTAACATATGCATAATTCTATCTGGTGATTCTGAGGAACTTGCTAGTATCCTGACTTGAGCTCTAGTTACACAGTTGGACTTCTTTCAACTATTATACTTAAGAGTCCAAAACGTATCACAAAATCCTCTAACGAACTATATCATTTGTCTAAGTCCTAACTCTATCTTCTGCCTTGAAGCAGATATCTGTTTGTTTCTACGTTCTTCTCTAGCTTAAGTTGAGTCTAAGTCTCAGTGTCTCTCCCTCGTCTCTCTGAATATTTGAATCTGAATGTCCCTCTCAAGTCAAGTCATGGCTGTTTAATGTCCGTCTAGCCACCCCCACCTGTCCAAAAGCCTCATGGTAATCTATCTATACATGTCTTATCATTCCTCTGTCTACCATCAGTATTTTGTTAGCTCCTCCTTTTTGTGACTGAGTCACACTATAACAATTACCCAAGAGGGCTAGACATAATATCTCACTACCCAGAGATGGCTAGTCATCATATCTCACTACTCAGAGAGGGCTAGTCATCATATCTCACTACTCAGAGAGGGCTAAGAGATGAAGATAAATTTTCAGAGAATATAGGACTCAACAATGAACTTAACAAAGAGTAAGACCTTGATACGAATCATGGAGAGTTATGGTTTCTGCCCTATGTGTTGTCTTTGACCTCATGGATCTAACTAACCATATTTGATTGTTTATTTTTGGTTCATTGTTTGTTTTTGTCAGTATATTTTCCTCTCACATTATGTTTATACATTTCTGTGAATTCATACATTTGTTCTTTGTTGAAATGAGTTGTCATCATCATCCTGTGTCATGTAAGTCAAGTATTTCATTAAAAATTTGAGTTAATCATGTCAAATTTCATGCCATTCATTCATCTTTTTCAGTTTCAGTCCCTGGTATACCACAGGTAATAGCACCAATTCTGTATTCCGAATAAGCTTATGTAGCAAACTAGCACAGAACAACACACAAGGGGCACACAACTGCCCTGATGGTACATCAGTATGCCTCATATATCCAAACGGAACAACAGTTTCTTATGGAAATTACACATCTGACCCAGCAATCCAAGCCTCAACAGAAGCAGAACGTAATGTTGAATTGATTTTTCTGCTGAAGGGCCAGGCATGTCCGCTGATCACAGGAGAGTTCTATTCCACATTTTTCCACTTCAGATGTGGCAAGACTTTGGTAAGTGAATTCTGCCATGAACTAAATTGTTGATATTAACCCTTAATTACAATACCTCTCTGTGGAGACATGTTTACGAGAATTTAGTAAAAATTACTACCACTTAATTGTAATATTAGGTGCTCTAAAAATATTATTTTCTCTGAACTTTTGACACACAGCCATGTGTATACGCTTGGTGACTCACAGGGACTCAGTCTTGACTCACATTGATGACACACAGCCATGTGTTTACGCTTGGTGACTCACAAGGACTCAGTCTTGACTCACAGTAATGACACACAGCCATATGTTTACGCTTGGTGACTCACAAGGACTCAGTCTTGACTCACATTGATTTATAGTAGACCGCATGGACCTGATGTGTTCGTCAGTATGATCGTTGTAAGTCCGTCAGTATGTTCAGCTACCTCTTTGCATTATTTGCTGCATTTACTGAGTTACAAAGGGTTGTTTGATGTCAGCCGATGACAGGAAATTTCCCTGATCATAGGGGGAAAAACAAAATAAAGAATGAGAAAGGAAAAATGACTAATTTCTTGAAAATGGGCAATTATCTTTTCTCTGCTATATGAAATTGTATCTCATAAAATTTGGGGAAAAATATTCTGCATCAATAGAAACAAGTCCAACACTCTCGGGTCTCTGGAGGTAGTAGATATGAAGGTACATGGAGGTGGCATGTTTGACCACGGCAAACTGTCAAATGTGGAAGAATTTGTGTTTGGATGCAATCATTTTTATGACGGTAGAGAGCTAGTCTTCTAGAGTTAATGACTTAATAATTGCTCAGTCTGATAGGGTCTGTCTGAAACATAAAACTGGACATGGGCAGGAAGCTTTGTTACAGGAGGTAGTCTCATCATTAGAAGCAGGCCTTTTAGGTCTTTAGCTAGAACCAGGCCTTCCATCGTATGTTTTAGCTCATTAGCCAGAACCAGGCCTTCCATGACATTTTTTAGCACTTTAGCTAGAAGCAGGCCTTCCATCACATGTTTTAGCTCTTTAGCCAGAACCAGCCTTCCATGACATTTTTTAGCACTTTAGCTAGAAGCAGGCCTTCCATCACATGTTTTAGCTCTTTAGCTAGAACCAGGCCTTCCATCACATGTTTTAGCTCTTTAGCTAGAATCAGGCCTTCCATCACATGTTTTAGTTCTTTAGCTAGAACCAGGCCTTCCATTACATGTTTAGCTCTTTAGCTAGAACCAGGCCTTCCATTACATGTTTAGCTCTTTAGCTAGAATCAGGCCTTCCATCACATGTTTAGCTCTTTAGCTAGAACCAGGCCTTCCATCACATGTTTTAGTTCTTTAGCTAGAACCAGGCCTTCCATCACATGTTTTAGTTCTTTAGCTAGAATCAGGCCTTCCATCACATGTTTAGCTCTTTAGATAGAAGCAAGTCTTCCATATAGGAAATCACAACAGCAACGTTAAGGGGGATTCCAATGGAAAACCCTCGTTCGGTAGGGGACATGTGCTACAGGTGATACCCGATCGTCATCAAGCTACTGTAAGCAAAATAAAGATAAAACAGACTCTAAAGATAGGTACTTGGAATGTGAGAACACTCATGCAGAAGGGTAAACTAGAAAACATCATACAAGAAATGAAAAGAATGGGTTTACAATTACTGGAACTTTGTGAAATGAGATACACTGGATCAGGGAAGATATATTCTGATGAACATAAAATAATCTATTCTGGAGGTACTGAACACCAAAGAGGAGTAGGTATCATCTTGGATGCAGAAAGAGCAAGAACAGTGAAAGGCTTTTACCCAATATCTGACAGAGTCCTTTTAGTGAAATTGAATGGAAAACCTATAGATATACATCTTATACAAGTTTCTGCACCAACAGCAGACAGTCTAGAGGAAACAGCTGATAAATTTTATGACGAGTTAAATAAGGCATTTCGTGAACGCAAACCACATGAAAACACCATAGTTCTAGGGGGTCTAAACGCAAAAGTAGGAAAGGAAAAAGTTGAGGAAGTAGTTGGCCATTATGGCTTAGGCGAGAGGAATGAAAAATGAAAGAGGTGAGAAATTTATTGACTGGGCAAGAACACACAACATGATGATAGGAAACACCTGGTTTAAGCAACATCCAAGATGTCTGTGGACATGGAAAAGCCCAGGAGACAACGCACATAATAAAATTGATTACATAATGATAAACAATAGATTTAGAAACAGTCTGGTGTGTGTGAAAACTAGACCAGGGGCAGATTGCAATAGTGATTATGTACCAGTTGTGGGAAAGCTTAGAGTAAAATTAAAAAGAACAAAACGAGCCTCAGTTAACATCAAATTAAATTTAGATTTACTCAAATCAGACAAGAAGTTGCAAGACAAATATAAAATCACAATTCAGAACCGGTACAATGTAATAGAGAAGATACAAAGCATTGATGAAAAGTGGGGAATGCTAAAAGAATCAATGCAGCAAACATGAAAAGAGTTCATACCACCAGTGAGGACAAATTCAAGAAAGAAATGGATGACAGATGACATTCTGCAGCTTATGGATACAAGAAGAAGAAATAAAGAAAATAAAGATGAGTATAAGAGATTAAGTAAATAAATTGTATTAAAATGTAATGAAGCAAAAGAAGCATGGCTAAAACAGAGATGCAAGATTGAAATGCAACAAAAAGGAGATGCCAAAGCTACATACAAATAAATTGAAGAATTAACAGGAACAAAAACGCAATCAAAAACTGGATGTTTAAGATCAAATGAAGGAAAACTGTTGATTGAACAAGAAAGCATAAGGGAACAATGGACAGAATACATTAAAGATCTTTATAATGATGACTGAACAGAAGTAAATATTAAGGATAATGGAGAAGGACCAGAAATACTCAAAGAAGAAGTGGAAGACACCTTGCGCAATATGAAAGCAGGCAAAGCTCCTGGACCAGATAATATAACTAAAGAAGAGATTGAAGCCATGGGTGATTTTGGAAGAGAAATAATAACAAAAATATTGAATGATATCTACAACAGCGGATATATACCAGACGACCTGCTCAAATCAATATTCATAGCCCTACCAAAGAAATCTGGTGCGATTGAATGCGATGATCATCGCACAATAAGCCTTATGAGTCATATGACTAAGATATTACTAAGAATCATCATGCAAAGAGTGCGAAACAAAATCAGTCCAAAAATTAGTGATGAACAGTGTGGTTTTGTTAGAGATAAAAGAAATAAGCAATGCCATATATATCATAAGATCTTTAGTAGAAAGCGACAGAGAGGTGAAAACAGATCTATACCAATGTTTCATAGATTATACCAAAACATTTGACAAAGTAAAGCACCAAGAGATAATAAAAATTTTAGAAAACATAAACGTAGATAGCAAAGATCTAAGAATAATAAAGAACATGTACTGACAACAAACAGCGGCCATAAGAACTGGAAACCAATTGGGAATGTTTCAACAAATAAAACAGGGTGTTAGACAAGGTTGTGTGCTGTCACCAGATTTGTTTAATATTTATAGTGAGATTATTTTAAGATCCATAAGGGTCATGTCTGGTATAACAATTGGAGGTTATAATATAAATAATCTAAGGTATGCTGATGATACAGTCTTAATAGCTAAGAGTGAAAATGAGTTACAAGAAATGTTAGACATTACAGTGAAAGGAAGCAAAAATAAAGGACTCAGCCTTAATAGCAAAAGAACAGAAGTAATGGTAACAACAAAGAAAAAGACATCACCTCAGTACAAAATTAAAAACATGTGGAACAATATTAAAACAGGTAAATGAATTTAAGTATCTGGGAACAATGTTAACCTCAGATAGTAGATGTACAAAAGAGATAAGATGCAGAATGGCTCAGGCAAAAGCAGCTTTCCAAAAAATGAGGAAGATACTGTGCAATCCATTTTTGTCAATAGAAACAAGAAAAAGAGTTCTTAAGTGCTATGTAGAATCAGTTTTAACATATAGATGTGAATCATGGACAATAGGACAACAGACAAGAAAATCACTGGAGGCTGTAGAAATGTTGTTTTACAGAAGAATGTTGAGAGTACCATGGACAGCTAAGAAGAGTAATGAAATGTGCTGAAGGAGGTCAAAGCAAAAAGAGAGCTAATTTCCAATATTAGGAAGAAACAATCATAATTTTTTGACCATGCAATGAGAAGAGAACAGCAGGGATATATTGTAACAACTGGAAAAATTGAGGGACAAAGCGATAGAGGGAAGGAAAGAGAAAAGATACCAGACAGCTTAAGAGAATGGCTTGGCAGTAGGTCAATAACAGAAATGATAAATAACTGATCGAAAGATAAGATCGAAAGTTGTGGAGAGACATGATCACCTACGCCAGCAGGCTTGGTACTTGATGATGATGAGTTAAGTATTTGATTCAGAATTTGTAATTTGATAGTAGAATTGGCATTTTGTTTCTGGCACAGTTCAGCTAAAATAACATAGATAATCTCATATCCTGTTTTGATAGAATGTCTCTAATACCCACAATCAATTATCTGTGCAAATGATTTTGTATGTAGCTTTTATACACAACTTATATGTCCTAATTTTTTGGTACTTTGCCTAGTACGTGAAAGAATGTATCACACACTAAAAATAATCAACCAATCGTGGTCAAACCTCAAGGTCAGCCATTGCAAATGTCTGCCCTGTGTGTTTGAATTGACTTTGTGTGGTTTGATGTGAAAAAATTCTGAAAATTAACAATGAAATGAGCGGCTGATGAACCAAGCACTTCAACAGGGAAGTGAAGTAGGTCTAGGCTTTTCACATTCCAACAGGAGATTGATACTTTGGTTGACTCAGACTTTGAGGAGTCAGATTTTCATAAAAAATATGTTTCCAGCTCAAGTAACACAGACAGTGAGAGTTCAAGTGACACAGGCAGTGAGAGTTCAAGTGACACAGACAGTGAGAGTTCAAGTGACACAGGCAGTGAGAGTTCAAGTGACACAGACAGTGAGAGTTCAAGTGACACAGGCAGTGAGAGTTCAAGTGACACAGACAGTGAGAGTTCAAGTGACACAGGCAGTGAGAGTTCAAGTGACACAGGCAGTGAGAGTTCAAGTGACACAGACAGTGAGAGTTCAAGTGACACAGACAGTGAGAGTTCAAGTGATGAGGAAAATATTGAACTTTATAGATCTAGAGCTAGATCGATAGTAAGGGGGGCGTGTCCCTCAAATAGCTGATGAGGGTACCTCTGTGTGAAACAAGGCTCATCCTGCTGGGTGGGTTGACACACAAAGGTGGAATATTGGTGCTAGATGATGGGGGTACCTCTGTGTGAAACAAGGCTCATACTGCTGGGTGGATTGACACACAAAGGTGGACTATTGGTGCTAGATGATGGGGGTACCTCAGTGTGAAACAAGGCTCATCCTGCTGGGTGGATTGACACACAAAGGTAGAATATTGGTGCTAGATGATGGGGGTACCTCAGTGTGAAACAAGGCTCATCCTGCTGGGTGGATTGACACACAAAGGTAGAATATTGGTGCTAGATGATGGGGGTACCTCAGTGTGAAACAAGGCTCATCCTGCTGGGTGGATTGACAC